>JUDZ01009612.1:0-31083 GCA_000812845.1 Stagonosporopsis tanaceti | reverse complement strand
CTAGTGATACGCTTTACCACTAAGCCAAGCGGGCTTGAATTGAGTCAAGATTCCAACGCTGTTGGATTAGCTTGTGAAGGGATGAGCAAAAAATTAATTATATATAGGGATATTTCCATTCCGACACGTATGCTGTCTGACCCCTGAGATACTTTTAATGCAGCAAAACGAAACGAGTCAGTGGGCAGGTCAGTATTTTTGCCGATTTCCCGCGACACGGACGCGCCGAAGCAGCTTACATTGACTCGCGCCAACTTCAAACCTCAGCTACAACTTTCCACCGAGCAAAATAAGCCTGCGCTCCTCCAAGATGACTTGGAGAATTATTGTCCTGGTGACACGCCCAATGTCGGCACAATCGCTGGGCATCTACCTCAGCTGACAGAAAATCCGGCATTTGTAAAGGATACCATGAGCTGCTGCAAATAATCACGAGCACCAACCAAATAATATGATGATACATGCACGATACTATAGAAATAATTTCTCCTTATTGTCTCATACTTTTGTAAGATCTTTGAAAGTGTTCGTGCTACGCTCTGTGGCTGCAAAGAAAGCGACCTTATTAGCGTTCTTAGACTTCACTATAGCTTGGTGTGCAGCTCATTTCGACACCAGGGTAGCATATTCAGCTATGCGAGTTCAGCCCTCTGTCAGCCCTGGACCGCGACGTGGGTATCTTCAGCCCTCCGGATGCCTGAGCTGATGCTGCTTACCCACCCTACCACCGCACACGAACCCAACACGCAGTCGTACAGCCGTTGCTCGACATGCAAATCGCATTTCAATATAAACGATTATGCTGGTCTAATTGAATTTTTATAATGCGCACTGCACTGCGCTACCTCGCGACGTGGGCGTGTAAAGCATACCAGGCTTCATCAAAGCAGAGCTTACGGCAGCGCCACCTGACATGCTTGAAGGACTGCACTGTACTAGTGGTAGTGATATTTGCCAGATTCGGGACGAGTATGGTATTGTTTACTGTGCAGAGATGTCGGTGGTCGTGTACTATAAGTAGCGCTTGGGTGTGAGGATAAGGTGGCAAGTGGTTGTTTGCTCTCTCAGTAAAAAACATCGCGACAGAAGTAAGGAATCATGCCACTTTCACAGGATATTCTTGAGCGCGCGGAGAAGGGACCAGAGGATCTAGAAGAATCGGAGCGTGCGGCACTGCTTCAGGCGGCAGAGAAACTGACCGTTGCGTTGGAGAATCCATTGGAGAAGTGGCTTAGGTTGTTCTTCGTAAGGTTTTTGTTTCTCACTATACCATCGCATACTTGCTCCTCTAAGACTCTTCCATATTGATGGCGGCACTAATAATGGCAGTCTCTCTACGACCCAGTAGTAATCCGCCTCGCCATTGATCTGAACCTGTTCGACATTGCACTCGCCCACAATGGTCCCATTACCACTGCCGAGCTGGCAGAGAAGTGTAAAGCAGAACCGGAATTAATCAGTGAATCCCTCCCTCTCTTACATCTCCCCACCCCCCATCTAACACTCGTAGACCGTATCCTCCGTCTCCTCGTCACAATCGACATATTCAGCACGACCAGCTCCTCCCCAAAGCAATACACCGTGCTCCCCTTCGGCCACGCCCTCGTCACCGGCTCTCCCCTGCGCTCCGCTGTCCTGCATTTCAGCCACCTTTTCCCCGCCACCGCCAGCATGCCCGACTACCTCGCTTCGAACGGCTACAAAGTCCCTACCAACGCTCGTCACAGCCCTTTCTCCTTTGCTTACCAGTGCGAGGGCGAAACGCTCTTTGATTACCTGGCTAAGCCTGAGAACGCACGCATGAGCAGCGCATTCAACGAGACGATGGCTCTGCAGAAGACGGGCGAGGAGGAGACTTTCGTGTCGACGTACCCGATCAGCGAGCGTTTAGCCAACGAGGATCCCGAGAGGGTGTTGTTTGTAGATGTCGGCGGGGGCGTGGGACACCAGCTTATCAAATTCCGCGAGCGCGCTGCACAGCTCAAGGGGAAGTTTGTGGTTGAGGATCTGCCCGCTGTGTTGGAGCAGGCGAGTGAGTTGCCGCAGGATGTGGTCAAGGTGGGACACGATTTCTTCACCCCGCAGCCGGAGAGTGTGAAGGGCGCGAAGGCGTTTTATCTGCGTATGATTCTGCATGATTGGCCGCAGATGCAGGCTGAAACAATCTTGAAAAACATCGTGGAGGTTATGGCGGAGGACTCGGTGGTGTTAATTCACGAGGTGATATTGCCAGAAACGGGTGTTGGCCATTTCGAGGCTAAGATGGACTGGCATATGATGAACTTTGGGGCACTGGAGAGGACAGAGAAACAGTGGCGTGCCCTAGCGGCGAGCGTGGGCCTGAAAGTTCAAGGGATCTGGTGGGAGGAAGAGGGACTGAAAGGCAAGCGAGTGTTGATTGAATGTGGGTTGAAGCGCTGAGCGTCAGAGTTGCGTGTGATATGCAGTCCATGTCAAAGGTATTCTCTTACTTTACAAATCTACATCTCTTGATGATGCTATCCATGAAACCCTTCACAATGTTGTGTAAACGCCTAGAATGCCGTATTATTAATACCCAAACGCCTCTTGAATGCTCGATCGTTTAGAGTCTAATCCTTGTCATCCCAACCTTTCTCCTGGTGACATTTGACCTGGACAATTTCTGTCTTTCCTCTGTGATCGACCACAAGCGCCGTCAGCTTGCCTCCACTAACACATCCACTGTCCAGTCCGAACGTGAACTCGTGCAGATTTAGGCCTTTCTTTCTGTTGTGTCCGTAAACCACACTCAAGCGCTCATGCTCCGCTTTCTTCTTCTGCTGGTGGTTCCAGAACTTCTCCCATGGTGTACCTGCATGCTTCGAGCTAGGTATTCGGGTTTTTAAGTCGATTGTACGCATGTTCATGACATGGAAAGGATCTTGGTTCTCGAGAGAAATACCTGGGACGAGACCGGCGTGCACGACTGCAAACTCGCCAAGATTGGGAACGTTACCGATGCGTAGAATGACAGGGCATTGTTGGAGATATGCGATCTGGTGCTTGGAGAAGGACTTGGCTAGTTTGCGAAGCGCGTAGTCGCCGTGGCTGTGTGACGCCTCATCGAGGAAGTCTGTCTTCCGGTCGGGCGACTCATCGGGGCCGGGGAGAGTGTCAAGGTGTCGAGATTCAGACTCAGCGATACTGAGAAGCAGCTTGTCTTCCCAGTTGCCGCGCACGCAGGAGGCGCCAAGTTTCTCGGCCAGTGAGATGACGCCTGGCGAATCTGGGCCCTTCGCGATCATGTCGCCAGTCAGAACGAGATGATCGTGCTTCTTCTCGAAATTGACTTTCATGAGTAGATGCTCCAGCTCCTCTCGGCACCCATGCACATCGCCAACAAAGACAAGTCTGTGTCCCTTTTTAGGCAGGTGCTGGCTATCCATATCCCTGACCTGAATCATGCCCTTGAACTCTGGACGCACGTTGCTCCCATAGCTCATTGCCGGTGCCTCGTCCATGTCCTTCAGCTCTTGTAGTTGCGCAGCGTGTCGCGGGCCCAAGTATGCTTTCCAGCTCGTGAAGAACACGAATGCAACGGCGAGAACTATGACGACACAGCGCTGTAGTTTGCGTGGGACTCGGTTCGACGTTTTGGTGATTAAGGCTTGCAACTTTGGGTTTATGAGCTGGTCGTCTTCTTTGCTGTAGAAGTCGTCTTCTTCGTCCGAGGCATCGACGTCATCGTGGTGCGGAGGAATGAGGTCGATCAGTGGGCGCTGCGCATGCGGGTAATCGCGGTACGACATTGCTACTTGCGAAGGTATCGCGGTCCCGTTGGAGGACAACACTGTTGTCTGAGATGCGTAAGGGATCGCCGTGTAATGCTGAAAATGATTATAAGACTGAGGAGTTGCTCGAGTTAACGGTCGCTGCCTTGTGGTACCGGCTGTGTCGATGAAACGGTCATTTGCGCCGGCCTCTGTTTGCCACCGTTGCGAATGTTGACGCCCTCGACGAAAGCGACTGCAGCGACTCGGGTTGACGGCCTGAGAAGGCCAATCCTCATCTTCCACCTGACGCGCAATCCGATCTTGCGCGCGTGGCCCCTGCAATCTGGGGGTGTCATACGCCATCCTAGCCCGCCTCGGTTGGTGGCAGATCCTCTCGGAATTCTCGGAAGTGCCACACTTGGCGGGAGCCTTGCGCTGGAGAGTCTTTCGCTGAACCACTGCTGTCGAGTTGAGGGTGAGTGTAGTTGCGACGATCAGCAGGAGTCGTCTTGTGTGTTTTTTTGAACGCTCTTGCCATCTCGTATAGGGTCCTCTGAATGAAAGTGAAGTTGGAAGGCACCCCACGCCAGCGTCCAAATCACACTGCCACATCGCACCTTTATCATCAGTTGAGCACCCTTGGTCGTGGTCTTGACACAGCGGGACGATAATCTATACATTCACCTCTACAATCTCGATACGGCGACATTCGAACTCACTTTACGAAGCTATGTCTACCTCTACCCACTTCAATGTAGTAGTCTTCGGCGAACCAAGTGTCGGAAAGACGTGTTTTGTCGACCAATTCTCCCATGGTAGATCGTTTGTTGCCTACGACCTCGACGATAGCACATCCTCGCATGAGATAGTTGTGGATGGCGGAGTCTCGAAACTGACGCTCATGGATCTAAGCACCTCGTTTCTGAAACCAGAGCAAAGCATGTTTCCAATGGACTGGGCGATAAAAATACTTGCGGAAGCTGATGCTGTTGTCATGTTGTATGACACCACAAGCTCTTCGAGTTTCGAGTACTTGATCAACCAGGCGTACGCGTTCCTGTGGGATTGCCGTAGAAGGAAAGGCGTATATGCTGGTGCGGATCAGTATAGGAGTTTCGGCTGTGTGCTTGTTGGGAACAAGTACGATCTTGTGTCCAGTGGCCAGAACAGCAGTACAGTCGATCAGAATCTGGCAGCCGAGTGGGCCCAAACACAAGGGTTCGGAAGCATTGCGGTGAATTCTCTCGCAAAAGATGGTCCAGAGAGCGCATTAAAGCTTCTGGTGAAGAATGTGAAGAAGCTTGAGAGGCTGGGTCTCATGGAGGCAAAAGGCATAATGAAGCAAGAAGAACATCTTGTATCTCCAGAGGGTCAAGAATCGGTTCGAAGAACGCTTAGGGGGATCTTCAGGCCGCCCAGTACTTGACTTGTAGAGCTACGCCCGATCATTACTCATGGTCCGTCTTGGTCGTGATAGACTCCCATTCGTCCAAGAGCTTGACAGTATCTTCGATCTTCTCACGAACACCTGCAGCACAATCGTTGCCTAATATCACACGAATAGGGACCTCTTTCCCTTCCGCAGCGCCGCTCTTCGTCAGAACGTCAACGATTACTTTGACGCCCTTCACCACGTCACCCGGCTGGTTGTTGTTGACCTCTTCAAGTATTGCCCTGACTTTACCGACAGCTGTCTCATCGTATTCCTTGATTCTCTTCTCGCTCTTGACCTGTGCACCAGCATTGAGGAAGCCGGTGCGGAAGTATCCTGGTTCAATGATCGTCACAGCAATACCCAGCGGTGCAAGCTCGTGGTACATAGATTCGGAGATGCCACTACAGGCCCACTTGGTGCCAGAATAAAGACCATAGCCTGCACCACCACGCCAGGAGCCGATACTGCCAAAGTTGGAGATCGTTCTATGACCCTGAGTGGCGCGAAGATAGGGTAAGAAGGCCTTTGAGACGTTCAACATTCCGAAAACGTTGGTGTTGAACACGTTAAAATCCTCCTCGGGCCTAGTCTTTAGTCAGCTTGTGCTCTTTCAAAGCAAGAAAGGTCTGCAATATCACTTACGAAGTCTCCTCAACTGCGCCAACGAGAATATAACCAGCCGCGTTCACGAGATGGGTGAGATAGCCATAGGACTCGTTCGCGGCCTTAGCAACCTTCTCGATATCTGCTTGCGAAGCCGTCACATCCAGCGCCACCGTCACTGCACCCTTTTCTTTCAAATCAGCCATTCGTGATGCGCTGCGTGCGCTGGCGATAACTTTATGGCCTCGAGAGAGAGCCTCAAGGGCTATGTACTTGCCGAACCCGCTCGAGGCCGCGGTAATGAACCAGACTGGAGTTTGTAAAGCCATGCTTAACTGATCGACTATGTGGTGGCCTTATGCCGTGGAAGAGTAGTCAAGTGAAGCTGAGGCAAGGACGAGTTGCTTGTTGTGGCAGCACTAGCAGAGTGAGTAGGTTAAGGAAGACGCGGCGTGCGTTTGCCAGTGGCTTTATAGCATCGATTCACGTTTACGATCTTATCGCCGATCTTGTAGCCGGCTCACATATGTTCTAGTTCTAGAACATGTACTGACATGCCTCAGACGGTGGCCGCCGTGAGTGTTGTACGTGGGAATGACCACTAAGGCCAACTCTCTAACCGATCGTAAGCATCTTAATTCCGGTACTACAACGAACTTGCTGACCGACCCGCATGTATTCGAAGTTGCCTGATTGTTGCAGCTCGTCTGGTCTTGGCTTTGACGGTTGAGATTTATTTGTTGAAGTCAATGTGAAAGGCGGGGTCAGCGCCAATGAGCGAAGCGGATGAATGCCGATGGCTTTCGGAGCAGCACCACATTCTCGCAGCATACAATACATCTTGTCCCTTATCTGCGAGTATGTATCCATACAGAACTGTCGCTTTGTAGTCACCGTATATTCATGCCAGCATGTCAGCGGAAGCTTCCACTTGATTATAAGGCGCCATTTCTCGGATTGTTAGGCTTACCCGCCGTCATACCATGACATGTGACGTAGTACTCCCAAACAAAGCCGCACCATGCGTCTTTTCTCAGTTGAAAAGAAATGTTTCTGTCTTCCCAAATGTATTCGATCTGACTATGGATAACCGACCGCAAATAGCTATCCGCGTTTTGCAAGCAGTTGCGCTTGTCGCGCCTAGTCTCTATACTGGTACTCAGAACTTCTCTCTCTATATGCCAGCTGTTGTTGACACGCACTCAGGACTTGCCTTCACCTACAGCCATGTCGTAATTCCGCCCATGGTTGCCCACGCACCGCCGAAGCTCCTCGCGAAGCAGTGGCTGCAAGCCTACCAGTTCGCACCCGGCTTCGTCGCACCTCTCATCCTTCTTGGTGCATCGAGTAATGCGTTGCTAGCTTATCTCTCGGCTGGATCACCTCCGCGAACAGCTGTATTCTACTTCATAGCAGCTGTTGCTATTGCTAGCATCATTCCCTACACCGCGCTATACATGGAACCTGGGGTCAATGGCGCTGGGAAATGGAAGGCACAAAAGCTCATGCGTGGCGAATTTGAGTTGAAAGGTCAAGGTCAGGGTACAGATAAAGACACAGCGAGAGCTAGCTGGAAAAGATGGGCGGAGACCGTGGACATGAAGACTATTGCAGAGCTGTGGGCGACGACAAACGCGTGGCGATACGTGATCACGAGCATGGCTACAGTGATCAGTGCGGCTGCGACAGTGAGCATGGCTTGATGGTCCCGAGACAAACCGCGGAGCTTTTGTACTACAAGGTACGAAGCGAGGCGCTGGTTTGGCTAGAGTGCGTCCAGGCGTCGTCTGCTCGTCAGGGAGCCCCTTAACCAGAACGAGGGAGAGTGGCACTTCAGAAACAAGCATCGTGCGCCTCGCTCTTCAAGATCAGTTCCCTTTCAACTGTCACTCGGCATCAAAGATGACCAATCCGTCTTGGCAGCGAATTAGTCGCGACCAGCTAGTCACTACATTGGCGATTACTACAAGTTCCTGGCGAGGTTTAGCATCCTAGAACCAGCCCTCAAGTTCCCGCCTATAGAATGATGGCCCAGCATTACCCAGGAGTTCACCGAAGCCTTCCCAAGATCACCAATCGTCGTCGATCTCCCCAAGCATATACCATACATCGACAAGAAAGACTCCAAAGAGATGATCATCATTATTCACTAAAAATGCGATGTCGTAGACTACTCCAAATGCGGGCCTCACGCATGAGCAGAAGATGGCCAGATGGGAGCCGATTTCGTACAAGGACTTGTCGAATACGTCAACGAGCGGAAGGCCATACTAATTGCGGTTTCCCGCTATCGTGATAACTTATGGAGGATCAAAGACAAGGGCTGATGGCTCGCAATTTGCACGATATGTATCGACGTGACTTTGTCTGAATGAGCAATATCACAAATGTAGACACTTCGTGTGATATTAAAAATAGGCCCTTAAATGCCTTGGTTGGTATTGTTTGATCTGTCTGATTCCTAATTCCTGAACCATGCCCTCGTCCGCACTGGCGCGATATGCATAGTATGTTTGATGAGTAACTTTTGTAAAAGGAAATAACGACGCTGTCATGCCAAGCTACGCCTGCATAGCAGTCCCGAAGGACAACATATTAGAAAATCTATACTGATGAACGTTGGTGTTGTGAAATGAAATAACAGCTTATGCGCGAGGCGTCGACCCCAACAACCGCCCCAGGCTACTATTGGCAGGTAGGAGCGATGGTACTGGTGACTTCGCATACATGATCTCGCCCTCGATGGTGCTCATGGATGTCCTTGAGACCGGTGGTGCCTTGTGCCAGTACTGCTTGGGACTTGAAGGGCCGGTCAGAGGAGTGACAAGATCGATTGATTTTGATGCATATGATGAGCCGTGTGTCCTTGGTGGCAAAGGTCGGTTGTTGAAAGGTTGAGTGTACGGGGTGTACGGAAGTGAGAAACTGTACGACGAGGCCGGGGTATGCGATAAAGAGGGTGCAGCACTGAAGTTGGCCGATGAGGCTGATGCACGCTCGTAGCGAGGTCGAACGGGTCGCACAGTGTCAGTTTCGTTAGAGATGTTTTGAAACTGGCGAAGATAGTTGGAGGCATCGGAGTCCGAACGATGGTAGTCATCCTCGATCGAGCCTTCTGAGGATGCATACGAGTTGCGCTTGGAACGCGACTGGGTTGGCGAGCGCTGCGGGATAATGTCATGGAAGTGAAGGTCGTCAAATGTGAAGTTGGTGAACGGTGTTGTTGGAGGTGAGTAGTCGTAATATGTGAGGCTCTTCTCGGCGTCCTTCTTTTTGCAGCTAAGAAGACGTAAGCAACATGACCATGGACCTTATTGAGTGGGTCTGCTTACCTCTCTGAACAGTACAATACTGAATTGCTGGGGACAATGATTTGCTTTTCGCAGACAGTGCTAGTACTCGCATTAGCACATGCCCACTGTCAAATCCGCGAACAACATACCAGTAGTTCAGAAAGCTCACAGCCATCGGGTCCTCTTCCTCGTCTTCAACTGCTTCGCGTTGCGGAAGAACCTTCCGTCCGTGGGAGGCTGAACGTTTCGACAAAGGGGCAGGCTTTGAAGTCCTTGTGTGGTTTGGATGCGCCTTTTTAGAATGATGCGATGGGTGTCGGACGTGATGAGTAGCCATGTTGAGGCTGGATGTATACTTAATAAAAGCCGCACTTGACTCTAAATCGCGCACGGTTCGTTGTGGTGCGCAATTGCTACAAGCTGAGAATTACGAAGAAGCGGTAAGTGCACAACCCTTGGAAGTGCAGATGACGGAAGGACGTGCGTCTTTGTTTAGAATCGTTATCTTTGATCTGCCTGCAGCCTATGAATTAGCACAGGGCCAGATCTCGCTAATAGAACCTCGTAGATAAGACGAGGCATGCACTGTTCCTTTCCCGCATTGAAGGGACCACCGTGACACGAAGAATGTAAGAAGAGAGCAGCAAACTTACAGTGACGTTTGATAAGGGGGTGCGACAGCAACCTCGGGAAGGGAGGCTATCACCAGCAGGAACCGTGCAGTAGTGTTGCCGGTCCGATCGATGTGAGCGATAAGAACTTGAAGGGCCAGGAACAATGCCGAGGGTTGCCAGTATATGTACGGGTTTCAGCGGCTGTAGCTATTTGGAGAGATAACAATTGTCGTGGATCGTGAGCGGCAGGCGGGAGTGTTAAGTAGCTGAGGGGGCATGTGGGTACCGAATTCTAGAACGCTGTTGACGACAACGGCCGACTAGATTTATGGAGTTATCGTACGCGTGGAGGTGATCGCACGCCATCTCCAGCGATTCGGCTGACTCTTCGCTGCCTGCACCCCACATCGCACCCACCACGGTGCTTCCCTTGCGGCGCCCACTCACAGTTTTTCCACTGCTAGACAGCGCAGAAAGCGAACGCAGAGTTCAAGACCATCAGGGTGTGCTGCATAGGGAAGAGGAGCCGCTGCAACCTTTGACCAATTGCAGCCATACGTGTTCCCACGGAACGGCCCTGATCTGACAAGGCCCATGTTCCACAGCTCTGTTGCAAATCTGGTAGCAGAGTACAAGAATCTGCGGGTACTGAAGTACTATGTGCAACTGCCCACTCAGGTCCCTGTGACTCTTCGAAAACAATCACGTCTTGTATCACGATCTTTGCTGCAACGATGAGCACCGATGGCGAATGTGTCCGCCGTGTCACAGATTTCCGCATTGGGGATACCGTAGCCGTAGCTTCCGCTGAGGTAATGGAAACTCCGGCTGAAGCTACCCGAGAGTCAAAGAATGTGCTCAGCACGCAGGACAGGCACCAGTCGAAATCATATGCCTCATCCAAGAGCTTGGTAGCATCTGCATCCGTCGTCACGAATGTACCGGTGTGGACAAATCGCTGGACTATCCGAGTGTGCTTGGTCGTAAAATGGCTGACGGCTCGACCAATCAAAAATCGCAGCCCGGCCACCCGCCATGTTAAAATCCTGCATAAGAAACTTGAAGTATCCTGGACTCGAGACATTACTGCGTGCAGTATTGCAGGTATGCTACAGGCTGCAAAGTGTGGTCTAGACCATCCAGTTGATCGATGAGAAAAATGTGCGCCTTGTCGATCAGACAACGAATGGATCATGATGAGCTGCCTCAGGTTTGGTGATGCGCCATATCTGGATTGGTGTTGACGTTGGATAAAAGGGTCCTGCTTGCTCGGGCTCCGGTGTTGGTGGGAAGCCGAGTTGCTCAAACCTGAAACCATTCCGCCCTAGTTACCCCACAAGGTCAGCAGCAGCTCACAGTCATGACGAGGAAGATACCCACTACACGCGTTCAGAAAAGTCTCGAACGTAGCCTCATTGCGGATCGTCGCGGAGATCAGGATCACAAGAGCTGGGTTCAAGTCGAAAAATTCGTTCATCGTAGACGCCAGGCGTGGAATGACGGTCTTGTCATAAGTCTGCTCATGTGTTAAGGTCAGGTTTCCCCGGCGAACGGCCATGACGATGCACTTACGACGTCTGCACCAAGAAGGACGTTTGGCACATCCATTCCATAGTCTTCAGAGAAGGCTGTTCCATCGACTGGCCACCCCCATTTGAGGGCTGCTGTTCGAACTTGATACCCCGTCTGATTGTCTAGATCAAGTCCGTTGAGGAAGAGGTTAGTCTTGATGGTATCCACGACGGCCTCATCCCCGTCAGTAGCAACTACTCCAGCTGCTCCGAGATGCTTCGCGCAAAGGATGGAGATGACGCCAGTGCCAGCGCCTAGCTCGAACACTCGCTTTCCTGCGATCCATTGTCGGCCAACGTCTGTGGTCAAGAATGACCCGAGGAGAAGGGCTGCTTCCCAAGTCCTAAGACCAGTCGTACCGGACCCTGATATGACCGATCGAGCTTCGAGGAGGGTGACCGCTTGCTCGTCCGCAGTAGTGTCGTCAGCTGAGTGGAGCGGATACGAGTATGTCACAAAGGCTTTTTGTTGAGCCGAGTCGGCCTCGGACGGTACGTTGGAGGTAAGTAACGTCGACATCGCAGACATTAGGTCATCTGAGATCTCCTGCTTATAAAAAGGCAAGCGGTCAGCAGCTGAAGGAAGGTTCGATTTTCTGGATCTGCGTGCGATCTGAAGTACAGTACTTGGACGGACATAAGTGAGATTGATAGAGTGTGGAAACTGGCTGACGTAGATATAACAAAGAGTAGTGTGAAGAAATAGGAAACCATACATCCTCCTCTGGGTCGATGATTGACCGCTCCACCTTCGAAATGAGAAGCTTCAGGACCCTAAGCTGGTAACGTTCTGGTGGTGGCGACTTGATAGAAGTTTCGTCGAACATATGCGCGAACATCCAGGCTTGCACCCCATGCTTCTTCAAGATGTGTGCATCTAGCCATCTCAGCTGTGATGGGTCTACCAGCTGTAGGTACTGGCGCCGCAGGATCCGCAGTTGCGCCAGCTCCCCTTGAGCAATACTCATACTTGCTGCCACTATGATGCGCTTCCTCCTAGAATCAATAACGAAGAAGTCACGATATGCTCAAGACTGCTGTTGTTCCGTGCAGTGATGTTCCAGATGAAGGGTGCAGTATTCGATGTTGCGGCGACGGAAGGTGCGTTAGCGTTGCCAAGGCGCTCCACACTAAGCGAGAAACGCACCTGCCTCGTCGAAATTGCAAGTTTCGATATCGACGACAGCCTCCTGCGTTACTAACACAGCCCATCGACAACAGAAGGTTCGATCCCGTCAAGTACGTCCCGAGCGAACCTCTGCATCGCTGTCGCTCCTAGCCTTCGGACACTGACAGCTCCGCCCAGGTCGAAAGTCCAACCTCCAACATGGCCGATTCTCAGGTTACTCTGCGCACGCGCAAGTTCATCCGCAACCCCCTCCTCGGACGTCGCCAGATGGTCGTGTAAGTGCATTGCGCACCGGGCAAGCAACTGCGAAGGACAGGCTCTGACATTGCTGTGTAGCGATGTCCTCCACCCCAACCGCGCCAACGTCTCCAAGGACGAGCTCCGTGGCAAGCTCGGTGAGCTCTACAAGGCCAAGAAGGACGATGTCTCCGTCTTTGGCTTCAAGACACACTTCGGTGGTGGCAAGAGCACCGGCTTCGCTCTCATCTACGACTCCGCCGAGGCCATGAAGAAGTTCGAGCCCCGCTACAGGCTCGTCAGATACGGCATGGCCACCAAGGTCGAGAAGGCCTCCAGGCAGCAGCGTACGTTACATCCGCTTACGCACGCGCTGTTGAGAATATTGCATCGCGTGTGTATGGTATGGTGATGGATATGTGCTGACAATTGTGCAGGCAAGCAGCGCAAGAACAGGATGAAGGAGTTCCGGGGCACAGCCAAGACCAAGGGTGGCGCGAAGAAGGACAAGAAATAAGCGGTTTCGCTACGACAATGATCACGACGAAGGTCATGGTTGGGGTGGAGTGGCGATTCTTCTGGGCTTGGTTCGCCTGGTTCTTTATCATGGTGGACATGGAGTTGCAGCGGGCATCGGCATCGTGTACAGCAACTACGAACGCCTGAAAAATACTTGCGGACAGGAACGGCACTACGGATGGCGTTTAAGATTCCTTGTCTGCTAACCATCAATGCATATCATGGATCTTTCGATTTCACAAACAACGCCAACACCCCACGCCAACACCTTCCGCATCGAATACCATACTAAGTTGATTTCTATACGGTTCGAGCATTTCACAATGCCCTGTCGATTTTGCTATAGTGCGCTTTGTCTGTGATGGCATCCTTTGTTGCGATCGCAGCGTCCTCGTCTGCGCGACTCTTGCATTTACATATCAACCCAACCTCCCACGCAAAAACGCCCGAGGGAGCAGATGAATTCGAGCTCACAGGCCTCTTTGCTGCAGATATGCCTAATCTTTCCATCCCAAAGCAATCAACTTGGCCAATGCCCCGTGACTTAAACTCACGACTGAACAGCTGATGCTCTTTTTGTGCGGAGAAAACATAATCTCAGACGCGCGACTGTTCGTGGCTCATCACTACATCAAACAGTCATATGAGTATATTTGCACGAGTATGTGCAAGCAATTTATGGTGGTTTCAAACCTGTGGTCTGCCATCAAGTGATGCAACGTATGTCTTGTTCGATTGTAGTTGGCAGTCCATATGTGTGTACCTCTCTACACGAATGCGCACTTGCGGGCGGACCTTACTTAGTCAGCAATGTCTTGGCAATTGTCGAACCATGGTAAGCTTCGAAGCTCACCCACAAAGAAAGCGCGTTTCAAGGCAGCTCCTTTTGAGGTGCCCTCGCCTCGTTCGCACGTCCGCTCTACTACTCTATAACCACACATTCTTACGCGACTCATCATGCCGTCCTCCGTACCGATCCACGCGCCACCGCCACAGATGCCAGGCCTGCTGGTGCCTAGCGAAGATGCGCGAGGGCTCAAGGACGCAGTCGCCGACATACTCGAGCGCGATCGCATGACTTTCCCGGGCGCTCAACCTGTATCATTTGGTCGCGAACACCTTGCCGAACTGCAGCAACGTGAATACTTCATGTGCGAAAAGACCGACGGACTGCGGGTTCTACTGTTCCTGCACTGGTTCGTCGACGAATCAGAATCCATACAACCGCTTACCTTCCTCATCGACCGCAAGAACAACTACTACAATGTCGAGCCCGCCATAAAAATCCCTTACTATCAAGATCCCAACGATCGGAGCAAATTCATTTTCGGCACAATATTAGATGGAGAGCTAGTGAATGATCAGTATCCTGGAGAGCCGTCGCCTCGTCTTATATACTACGTCTTTGACGCGCTGGCGGTAGATAACACCAACCTCACAACTAAAGGCATGGACAAGCGGCTGGGCCGCATGAGGGAACATGTCCTGAGGCCCTACAATAAATGGCTCGAACAGAACCCCTCTCTTAACGTGCCACACCTACAGCCATTCCGTCTCAAGGAGAAACAAATGCACCAGTCGTACCATCTCCAGCATATCTTCAACAACATCCTTCCCCAGCTCAAGCACGGCAATGATGGCCTCATTTTCACTTGTAAAGATACGCGCTACCAATTCGGCACAGATCAGCATATCCTGAAATGGAAGCCTCCCCATGAAAACACCATAGACTTTAAGCTGCGCTTGGGCGAATTCCCCACCATCGATCCCGAGGACGGCGAAGAAGGTCCGATCCCAGATTACGAAGCGCTTCCGGCTCCTGCTCAACTCCTTGTTCAGCACAACAACAACGACTATCGCCCATTTGCTGTGCTGTCCCTCACGCCTGCCGAATGGAACACTATGAAGTCTCTCAAGCAACGTCTCGATGGTCGAATCATCGAATGTTACCGTTCGCCTGGTGGCCAATGGAAATACAAGGCTGAAGCAGATGGTACGCCGCGCTGGCGTGACGACAAGAAGGATGCAAATCATATCAGTACCGTCAATAGCGTGCTAGCCAGCATTGAGAATCCTGTCACTGAGCTGGATCTGTTGGGCAATGAACAGAAGATTAAAGAGGCCGTATACCGCATTCAAGGCAGACCTCTACCCTCACAGACTGGCGAGGATGAACGAGAGGCTAAGAAGAGAAAGTTCAGTGAGGCAAACGGGCTGCACTAGAATGGCGCTCCTGCGACAGATACAAAGGCCTCGCATGGGGTTCTGGAGAGGTACTCGCAACAATTCAACAAAGGTACCCGTGTATTGCCTGAGTGTGTCGAACAAGGGACGTTATACAAAGCAGCGGCGAACGCAGAGCAAGCTTTGGAAAATAAGACTCAAGTAAAAGCAGCAGCTAAGGCAACCAATCTTGCCAGTGTGCTGCAATCAGGCACCGATGCAATCTCCACTCCTGCAGATGAATCTAGTATCGTGGAGGCATCCGAAAAAAGTGGGTCGCTTTCGAGCTGCAGCAGGTATACAGACAGTAGTTCTTCTGCTACTAGCTCGCGCACTGTCTCCGACCAGGCATCTGGTAACAGGCCTTCTGCAAATGCCGGTCAGGCCCCTGATGATACTCAGGTTCTTGAGGGCAGTCAGTCTTTCGAGGAAGACGATGCCTGGTATGAGCGTCGATATATGGCGGATGTTGCTCGTGTCCCACCAAAACGTCCACGGAAACCCGTCAACTACTATGTCGAAGATGCGCTGTGATTGGAATGTTTGCCAGGTCGATCCTTTGGTATGCGATTACCCCATATCTATGCCACGCATTGGCATTTGCGCTTGACAATAATTACGTGGGCTACGGTTAGGTTTGCTGAGAGAGGCAGGGGTTCACTTGAGCACTGTATAGATAAGTATTGTTACAACGGCGTTCATCCATTTCGGTTACAGATTAAGATACCCAGAGGTCATGATTAGACCATTCAACAAGCAAATGCAATTTTCTCCCTAACAAAGTTCCCCGACTTTACGTATGCGCCGTTGCCGGTGACGAGACTTTGGCCAGCTTTTGTTCAAACGTTCGGACGTCGGTCTTGTTCGCAGACACATTAGATCAGTGTATATCCGATCCTTTTCCTGATCTCGTACCAACACCTTTGGCCGAGACTGGTTCGATAGAGTGCTGGGGCGTTAAGCTGCATCAGCACAATACACAGAGATCGAGTAATGATGGGCGTAGGAGATATGAGATTGCCTTCGAAGGCACATTCTGTAGCATCAGCTCATGGCGATCCGGCGTCGCTTCGCCTTGATCGAAAATTATGGTTCACTTGAATTGGGCCCAAGAATACGACTCTCAGTAGGGTATTGTACTACTCGTACTTGAGAAGGCTGCGTTATCAGTAGCTCTTGCCACGTTGAAACCTTGCTTCCAACCGAACTAAAACAAGACTGCCACTCATGGGTACAGGGGCAGGTCTTAAAACCATACTTGCATAAATATCCCAAGAACAGGGTGGCGTGTGGTTTTCGCCAACAATCGCACAAAATTCTGCTTATGATGATACCTGGATGGTAGGTTCCTGCGAAAGGGCTTGATGTTCGGAGGAGCCATATCAATGGTTCGAGGAGGCTTGCTAGAGACATAAATCGCCACAACGTAGTATTGCTATTGCCGATCACTGTAATCGGATTCTTGCATAAGAAGTTGCGATATATCGTAACTGGAAGGCGCTACATAGTTGTGGAGCTTCCCGTGCCAGCCTGTAGCACAGGTTCTCATCAAGATGTGCAACAAACGGATACCTAGCAGGTGACAGCGAGAACTCATATGATACAAAAAAAAGCCATTGACAAGTCGTGGACAGCTTTGTTGCGAATCAGGTCGAACGATGGCGCGACGTTCTATAACTGTAACTTAACTCAACACCATCCCAACACCTTCATGGTATTCTGTGGGCTCTAGGTAATAAGGTCTCGGCTGTTCTTGCAGGCTTGTAGAGCGCGGCGACTTCATGACCTACGCAGAGGCAATGCGGCGAAGAGAGAGTCCACCCTTGACATGCACAGTGGCCATACTTGGCCCTGATCAGTCTCACTACATACACTACGCTGTCAGATCGCAGAATGGATCGATATCAGCTGGTTCAGGCTACATCGGTGTCTTCACACAGACAATGTAAGCACTAAAAATCGTCCTTCTCACAAAGATCAACCAGTTCCCAGTATCAGAACAATTACCAGCCGAGGCTGTCAACTAGCAGCTTTACACCTACAGCCTCTCGTTTCCAAGGAAGGATAGCGCTCCGTGGATCCTCGTTGATCAACCTGATGATCTTCACGGAAGTGGCCCTTCCCGCTATGAGACGGGAAACACCGCACCACCGGATGTTCCATTTTGCTGGTAAATCTGCGAGGAGATGACTTGCATGATCAGCCGTGGTTTATAGCAAGTGGTAGATTAGCGTGGCTGGAAGCATAGCATTTGTTTGATGCGATGATTGGCGCTTCTATCCTAGTTTAAGAGTATGTGAACGGCATGTGATCTGGGGTTGAACTACTCACTCTTGGCTGTGGTAGCCGGGTCCAGACTGCTATGTCAGGGTGATCTCTGAAGGAGTAATTACTCTCGTGACCTATACAGACACTAAGATGTTTGCCGTACGTGTGAACAATCAACTGAGAAAACACAATGTGACAGCGTTGCAATCGCTGGGAAGCCATAGCAATTCTACGTTGTGGCATTGTATACTGATAGAAGCGTGCACTGCCATTGCGTGAATGTTAATCGAGATCATTGCAGCGCCTTGCGCAAGTCAAGTTGAACCAAATGTAGCTGTGACTGCGAAACTTTCAGTGAGCAGATATAGTACTGATGATCACAGACCACCTTGTGCAGTATCGTATGTCACTCAGTGTTCGCCAGTCAACGCACGGGACGAACGCATGGCCCCATGTGGGTACATGCGTGCGTGTTTCGACCGCGGGATCCGGGTGTTAGAGCTAAGGGTCTAAGATCCCGGAGCTGCTTCTTGATCTCCGTGTTCTGGCGATATGCACAGATATGTCGCTCCTTACAGCGTTTTCAATACTCTTTTGAGAGCGGCCATTATTAAGCACAGACGTTCGTGCATCATGCACGGTACTAGTATGGTACGGGGCTCCACATTCAGCCCAGGCTTTGGTATATGGGAGGCCATCGACTGTTGCGGCGTTCGGGTTCGTATTCATTTCCGCTCGTGGCGTGTGGAAGTAGTGGTACCCTACTCTTATTGCCGGTTGAGATTAGTCTTCCGTGTGTCAGAGCCGCAACTGCATAGCTAAGCGAGACAAGCTGGAGATATGGCATAACTGCTGGAGCAATCTGACAAGGCGGGCGCGCCTCTCGCGCCTTGCATAAGACCACGTGAGACATGCGGAGGGAGTGTCATTCCTAGGCAGCGCCAGACTCCCCAGCGGTAGTCGAGAACAGTTCCAGATATCTTGAGACACGTCAGAATGCGGTGGTTCGAACCTTGGAGCGCCGCAGACAAGCCGTTAACGGCATGTCACTGTCGCCAGGTGTGGATGGGAGATCGACACTAGTATGAGTTCTAGGATCGCGCAGGTGACATTTCTGCTTTGGTCGCCTCAGAATATGGGGTATGGAGAGACGCATCACGATATACAGAGGCGCACCGCCAGTTCGCTGCGCATCGACGCGGTCAAGGTGCATACATGAAATTGGACCGGTGTCATGACTTTGTGGCTTTCGCAGGTCTGTCGGCAATCAAGCACTGCGGCCCAAGGACATTCATCCTGTTTGATCAACACTGCCAGATCGATTGACTTGTGTTCTCTGCTGCCTGTTTCGCCCGGAAGTAAAAAGAAGGGATATAAGCAATTCGCTGGGCTATTTGAGACTCCTCTTCAACCCATCTTTGAACGTTTCATGTGGTGGGATCGCTAGTTGACATCTGGACTCTTCTCCTAGCGTGCCTCATAAAGTTGAAGAAGACGTTGGCCCGGTGCTTGCTGTGTAGAGTTTGGATTAGCACGAGGAGGCGGATCTTACTCCGTTGCAACTGTACCGTAGCAACGTTCCGTCCCGCCATTCTTTCTGTTCAAGAAAATGCAGGATCGACCTGGTGAGGTGAACTTCACGATGGAAACGATACTCAAAGCACAGTCATAGAGAATGTGGTAGCGCAGCGCATACAGCGTAGAAAAAGGCCTACCAAATGACCAACGTATTGGTCTTGTGCCCCAGTCATTTGATGTGCTTCCTCAAGTGATTCTTGCGCATAAACTGGAAGCAGTGTGCCTGAGGCTGCAGTGGATGGCTGCAGCGAGGTGGCTCCGATCTCACGCTGAGAGAGGAGGGCATCCTTTTGAAATC
Source organism: Stagonosporopsis tanaceti (assembly GCA_000812845.1). NCBI lineage: Eukaryota > Fungi > Ascomycota > Dothideomycetes > Pleosporales > Didymellaceae > Stagonosporopsis > Stagonosporopsis tanaceti. Next base: position 11,581 of record JUDZ01009612.1, on the reverse strand, counting down.
TGATGTATACAGCAGCCGGAGCCAGGTCATGGATACAGAAATGATCGTCGCGCGTTTTTTGGTACTCGGTACATGTGCCGCGCCAGGGGTTATCGGTGGCGGTGTCATTCGCCTCGATTGATTGCTACCTCCTTCCTGCAGCTCTCTGTGGATGTCCCTTCCCGGATCTCGTTAAAACATGCAAGTGGACAGTGCAGCAAGCGTGCCGTGAAAGCTGTTTCCATAAGTCTTTCGAGAAGAAGTGGAGAACCCGCTGGGCCCTCAAGCGGAGATTACCCTCTCAGGTCGCGTCATCGTGCGGTATTGGCTTTGGAACTTCGCGTCTTCTAGCGAGCGGAGAAAGAAACAAGTTCTTTGCGTGGCTGTCTCGTGCTTCGACGGTGTCAGTTGGCGGTTTCGCGTGGCTGTATTAGCCAAAGCGGGCAAAGACGGAACGACAAGCGTCAGTCACCAAAGGCGCCATGACACTACGGGCACTACACTACATATGAATGGCTCACGGTGTTGAAACACAGCTTTGCAAGTTTGATCGCCGATTGGGTCGTTGAAATTCATAAGTGGAGCAGTCAATAATCGTGAATGTACGTTGGCAAGCCTGACCGTACGAATTGCACATTGTAAAGTCCATAGGAAAGGAAATCAAGGCCCAGAGGGCGAAGCGAAATGGTATCGGAGCGAGTCTCACATAGTAGACTGTGTCCGATAGGCTACGAGTCGATATTCATAGCTGGATGGCAAAAGAGAGACAAACCTGGTAGCATGAGCGAGTCGGTGGCCCGAAAATAGGAAACTGCGGTAGCGCAAATCAGAACAAGGCAGTGGCCTTCGTTTCAGCGTCTGCGACATGGAAGAATTGGAGAACAACGGAGCGCGTGACTTGAGACGCGTTACAACAAGTCGCTGGGATTGACACGCGAGGGGCTGCGGCAAGTGGAGAGAGGGGGACGCGATGCTCACATCCGCCTGCAAATCAGGGTTCGCAAACCCGGTAGAGCATCCAGACGCAACACTGCTTCATGGTTGATCCCGAGACTTGAAACACAAGAACAGAGGCTTTGGTGGAGATGTCGTAGAGGACACTTCCATGTCAAGATTCAGCCCCCCACGACATCTGTAACACACGTGGCTGCACGTTGGGCCAGGCATAATCTTTCTTGCGACGGCTTTCGAAGCCGAAGAGGTTTAAGCATTGTCAAACAAGGCGCGGGTGTTGTTTGATGAAGTCGGTGAATTGCCGGAAGTGTGATCCATCGTCATGGATTTGGGGCTCCTTAGACTGATGTATCTTCAAGGCAAAATACGCGGTGCAGGTCGAACTGAAGTCCTGCATGTGGTCCAATCAAGGTTGACAAGCACGAAGGCAAGACCACTTCGCATGAACGACCAATGTGTAGAGGTCGGGATACCTGGTGTCAGGGTATGACGACGCTATACCGGAGTCTTCCGCTGGATGCAGATCTCTGAAATGTTGAGTGGGAGATCAATGATTGATTGCTGGAGCTACAAGTCGTCGTGGCCATCAAGTCGCCAACATGTTTTTGCCACACCTCATGCGACCGCGTGGCTGCCATGTGCGTCGATTGCGCAAGGTCCCGCATGAGACCAAGGAGCATAGCAAGTGGCAATATGGCAGCCTGTGTTCTTGGATTGTGAGTGTGCACAGCGGACTATGATGCACAAATGGACGACTCGAGCAACCGTATTAAAGGTCAGTGTGTTCAGGCAGACGACTGCTCCCTTACTCAGATCCACTTCTTGTCGGTAGAGGGGCATGCTTGCTTGTGATGTCGATCCTAAGCCAACTGGAAACATAAGGTTTAGGGTGACTAGACCTTGGTCAAGGATCACTCTGCTGCAGAGCACGCGTGGACGACGCCTCACATTACTGTAAGGACATCGAAGGTCCTGCACCAATCGACTCAGAAGAAGGTGCTTGCAAGTTGGCAGACCTTTTCGTGAGGCGAGCCCTACAGTATGCAATCTCTGTAGAGCCAGCCCCGTCGGTTCCAAACTTTGTGTCCGGAGGAATGACTCGACACATTGCGAAGGGCGAACATTGGGCAACTTGGGCCGCGGTGTGAGAATGGCACATACTACGAGTATGAGGGTGCGAGAAGACTGGCGTAGAGTCGTGTGGCGGGCGGAAGGTGGAAGCAGCTTCTAGTGGCCGTGAGTGCATGCCACGGGCAGTTTCTGACTACCGACGTCTAGCTTTGGAAGCTGTGCCGGACGATGAGTCGGGAAGTGGCAGTTTTGCTCCTTGGTCTCCTTTTCGCTGCTGTTTGTCTCGTCTGGTTGTGGCCGACTCTCCGTCCACCGCGGATTGCTTGCTGTACTGGCGCCTGCACAGAAACGGCCTGGAGCCGATGCTGTCGGCGTGCTGCTTCGGCAGCAATGCTTTGTACCCGAGACAGCAAGCAAGACTAGGCGATTGCATGTCAGATGAACTTTGAGGCACTGCCCAACAGGTTTCACCAAACAGTGAGCGAACTCCCCGATGCCAGCATGCGATTTGCAAGGGAACGGCCGTCCCGCCGCTCTGGGTTTCCAGCGCTCGGACCGAGTCGAGCGTAATTTTGAAACCAATGAAAGCGCCTGTGGCGCGACTCCACCTTGTTGCCATTACTCCCTATTTACTGCTGCCCTGTGCTCCGACTAATAACCCTGGAGCGTGGGCGCCGACGGCGTCGTGCCTTAACAGGGGCGTCTAAAGTGCAGCATGATGCCTGCAGCCATGCCGTTCTCTGCTAGGCTTCCTGGCAAACGCTGTAGCTGCAGCCCACCTCGGTCGCAGTGGCAGGCGGAAGATATAACCAGAGCAAGCCAATCCCGCCCGTCCCCACACGCATCTTTTCCTCTGCATTTTGACGTCGCTGAAGTCCGATTGCTGCCATTGCGCTGTAGAGTTGCATCGCGAACCGCGGTCCTCGCACTTGAACCGTGACGTTCCGCACCCCCCTGGCCAGTCGCAGAACGAGCCGGTACCTGCCTTAAACTCAAAAGTCCCACCTGGTCCGCGGGCTTTGCGCAGCGATCCTCCGTATGCTCTGTTGATGCTGAAACGACTTTGAAGCGACCAAAAGACCAGCTACTTGCTCCGGACCGGGATTCGCCCATGTCGAACGGTTTTCATGCTTCTTTGTCTGGCTCGCGACGTCCAAGTGTCCCCCACCACCACCCACAACACAACCTCATTGAAGCAAACCTTCAGCAACTTGGTCTGGTGGGCCACAAGCACCAAAAGAAGAACAAGAGGAAGGTTGTCGAATTCAGATCCCCTGCAGATCACAGCGACGGTACCTCCTCCCTGAACCTTTGAGACCTTGTCTGGGAGCTCAGGCCGCTCATGACTTTCCTAGGAGGATTGCGCCCCGGCTCGCGCAGCTCCAATAATACCTCGTCCACCACCACTGCGAAACCATCCTCCTCACACGCGCAACGGAAAAACGGTAGCATCGACAGCCACGTGCCATTACACAGTGCCCGAGGCATGGCAGCCGTGCTCGACATCGAGAGGTCGCGTACCAGACGGGAGCGGACCTTCATAGGCAGCGATTGTGCTGTATGTGAGGAGGCGTTGGAGCACACGCTGCGAGGCGAACGCATACTGCAGCTGTCGTGCGGACACGTCTCCCACGAAGCTTGCTTCTACGAATACATCCGCGAATTTGAAGCCAAGGAGTGCCCAACATGCAATGCCACTCTTGGGCTGGACACCAGTCGAGGTGGCAACATCGACCTCGGTATGTATTGCTATTCGTTGTGTTGCTGAGGCATGCTGACAACAAGACGCAGAGAAAATCGTTCGATCGGTGCAACCTGACGCATCGCCGCAGTCGAGCAGCCAACGGAGCAACGCGCCTACGCCGACGCCATGGGACAATCAGTCGACCATGCATTCCGTCAGCGGTCATACACAAGCTCGTTCTCGCAATGGCAGCGATGCTTCAGCTCGCTTCGCACCCTCGCACCACACTCGCCAACGGGACAGCAGCCACAGCCGTGAGCGCGGTTCTGACCGGGGCGGCTCCATGTCGCGTCAGCATTTGCGGAGTGACAGTGGTGCAACTGGTGTCGCTTCCTCGCACGATTACGCGGCAGCGCAGGATGGGCGGCGACATGACTACGACGTTCAGTCCATGGAGACGAGTCTCAGCAGCCCACGTGCACTTCTGAAGAACCCAATCCCGGCGCCAACAGTGACCGTCCGGAGCGAGTTTCCGACATTAAGCAGGTCGCGGCAGCAGCAAAGTTTGACGTGTTTGGTGACAGTCGAGGTGGTGGAGGGGAAATGGCGGCCAGACCCTGAGGACATGCGAGGTGCACCACCCCTGCCCTCTATAGCAAGCGCAACCGAAAGCTCATTTGGGCGCCCCAAATCACCAGCACGCAGCAGACACGCCGCTTATGATTACGACACACCATATGAGTCTGAAGAGGTCTTAGATGAAATCACCGAGGATTTGCATTCTCGTGTCGACAACTGGCATGGCCTCGACTTCTCACGTTTTGGGAAGCTGCGCCTGCATGGTCAGATCCGTGTTGGGAAGGACCGTCAATCATGGCAGGAGCTCGAATGCTACCTCTTCTCGGAGATGCTCATCTGCGTGAAGGAAAAGAAAACTACTGCACAACCCCAATGGGATGATTCGAAGGCCTCTCGGTCAAAGAAGACAAAGTGCACACTGAAGGGTTCCATCCTAATCAAGAAGCACTTGAACCAGGTCGAGCACTCACCAGATGACTTTGTTCTCACTCTGAGCCTGTCTGTAACAGAGCTCCCCTCCTTCCACCTACAATTTCCGGACCGCAGCCAGCTCGAGATATGGCGCAGAGCCTTGATGGACATTCGTCTCGACTTACCCATGAGCAGAGGATTGCCAGACTACGACCAGGACCACTCCGGGACCGAGGAAGACGATTACCGCAGACCGAAACGCGTGTCTTCTGTCAACTCCTCGTACGGTGCCGCACGCTCGATTATGACTGCACCCACCGAATACACTAGCCCTCGAATCAGTCCCCCGGAACCACGCCTGTCTGGCTCAATTCACGTCCCCATCGATGTCGTAGTGGTGATCCCTGTCTCGTCATCAATGCAAGGCTTGAAGATCAACCTGTTACGGGATACTCTTCGATTTCTCGTCCATAACCTCGGCGAGCGTGATCGCATGGGGCTGGTGACATTTGGCTCGAGTGGAGGTGGGGTCCCCATCGTTGGCATGACCAGCAAGGCATGGAGAGATTGGCCGAAAGTGCTCGATTCGATCCGGCCTGTCGGTCAGAAGAGTCTCCGTGCAGACGTGGTAGACGGTGCCAATGTAGCCATGGATCTGTTGATGCAACGCAAGTCAAGCAACCCACTGTCAAGCATCATGCTCATCAGCGATTCGTCTACTTCAGATGCTGAGAGTGTCGATTTCGTCATCTCTCGCGCCGAGGCTGCAAAGTAAGTTCTCCAATTTAACTCCTGCTAGCTCCAGACTAATGCCTCGGTCAGGGTTTCCATACATTCTTTTGGTCTGGGTCTCACTCATAAGCCTGACACCATGATCGAACTGTCCACACGCACAAAAGCGTCCTACACTTACGTAAAGGACTGGATGATGCTTCGCGAGTGTGCAGCCGGGTGTCTCGGAGCTCTCCAAACCACATCACATCAGAACGTTAGGCTGAAATTACGTTTACCAGAGGGCTCACCTGCCAAGTTCGTAAAGATCAGTGGTGCACTGCAAATTACAAAACGGGCTACGGGAAGGGACGCAGAAGCCGCACTGGGTGATTTGCGCTTCGGAGACAAGCGAGGTATGCAGAACTCTGGATTTGAAAGGTTACCGCTAGTTGCTAATCTCGACCAGATATCTTAGTGCAGCTGGCCATCGCTCCAGACTCAGGCTCGCCAGACCAGCTACCACAAGACCCTTGGGAGACCATCGTCTCCGGACTTGAAGCCTTAGGAGGTCCTCTCGATCAGGATGATTCGCGTACACTCAGCGTTGAAGAAGTGCCCTTAATTCAAGCGGATCTCACCTATGGCGACATTCTTAGAGAAGGGACTCTCTCGCACTTGGCCCGGCCATCATTGCTAGCCATCACTCTGCTACCGTCCGGACCGAAGAAAGTTTCAACAGCGTTTCCGCCAACACCTCCCATTCCTCCTCACCCTCATGTTGTCCAGCGCCGCATGGAGTTGCTGACGTCGGACATGTTGACACGAGCGCTGACATTAGTCTCGCGTGGCCAGCATGAACGAGCTCATCACCTTTTGAAAGAGACTCGCAGTATCTTGAAGGGGCTGGGTAAAGGAGGTTTACCCCCTCTGCCACCTCCAGGTCAGCGACGACCCGATGCACCCAGCATGAATGGTAGCACAGGAACCTCATCACCCACACAAAGCACCGCTGGAGATGCTCGACCACGCACTCCCTCGCCACATGCGAACAGTCCTTTTACTCCAGCAGCAGGCATCGATGCCAGGACGATGCATGCACTCGACGCTGAATTGGAGTCCAGCCTAGAGTGGATCAATCATCCTGCAGTCTTCGGCCGAGACTCGAGAAAGGCTGTACTACAGGCAATTGGTGTCATTTCTTCACAACGCGCCTACACATTCAGGTCGCCCTCCGAATCTCTTTGGGCTGAGCGTGTTGCGGGTGTCAAACGCCTTTCTGAACGCTCGCGCGACTGGCGTGAGTCTGGCGACCAAGAAGCTCTTATGGAGGAGAACTAATTATTTCTCTCTCCTTCCTCTGAGCTCTACGACTTTCTTGTACATGTTGTATCATACCACATCATACCTCGACTACCCATACGGCTTTTCTTTTCTGATTGGTTACTATACCCCTGGCGATTGGCTCTCTGGACTTTGTTCATGGTTATGACAAGAACGGTGGATTATTGCCTTATCCGGTCATGGAGACTGGACTTTCATTATCGTCTTTACGAAGGATACCATTTACCGGTCGTCTGCCTTCCGTGTTGTCAGACCTGGCCTGCAAAAGTTGCATTTCAGCGTAGTTTTCTACCCACCATATATTCCAATTGGATATCACAAGCGTTGCGACTTTCAGCGCATAGATTAACGAATACATTATACCGAACATCTTCAATGCAAACTTTTCTCTCAATATGTCTACTGCTACATGTCCCAGCGCCTACGTAGCATCGATGTCGACCAGCGTAAGACTAAGATTGAGCGAGCCACGTCGATCAAACCTTGGAATACCTAAGATTTCGAGCGCTTGCCCGTTACCGTCAACACCTGCTTATAAAAGAATGGTAGAATGGCTGTCACGGTTTCGCTGATGTGCGTCCGTCTAACCCCAGCTGCATATATGCGCGTGACACGAGCGCAGATGCAGCAAGATCCTATTGCCGACAAATCGTAATCGCGCCATCGCACTTACGCCTTCCCCAACGAAGCCGCGCTGAAAAGGTTGGTTACACAGCAGCTTTTCGCTTTCCTCTGCTGGCGACAACGCTTCAAGATGCAGACTTTCAGACCGCTCTTCAGCAGGCGCAAGCGCGCTCATCTCCGCGCCCATAACTGCATTTCACAAGCTCAGGCGCGCCACTCCCTGGCCCTCACGAATCAACAGTCGTTCAAATCCAGAGCGACAGCGAGAGCGCAAACGAGATCTGGTAACACAAAAGCGGGCGTATCCGTCATTGATGCGTGGCTGGCAAACCAGGGTCTAGGTAGCAGGTAGGTGGTGGGCTGAAACGTTCCTCCCGTCCAAGCCTGACAGGCACCAACAGGCACCGTCAACACAATGACGTCGTGACACCACTGCCTTGAACGTCAAACGATCGATGGCAAAAAGAAATCCTTCGCGCTTGACCCTCTCCCTGTCACCAACCAATCCGCCCCCCATGCATCCCGAAACCTACATTCGGTAGACCACAGACAGTGACCAGGCGTTGAAACAACGACCCCTCGCCTCACGCATGCCACACTTGGTCCCGAGCGGGCAGGCGGTAGATGCAACCTACTCCGTCGACTCTGTATCGAGCCTGAGCTCCACGAAGCTCTTTTTCGCACTTATGGCCGACTACGCCCTTGGTACGCGACGCCCGTAGGAGCGGTAACTGCAACTGCTGTTAACTGTCAAAGCGCTGTCACATCAGCCTGCAGTCGCACAATTTTCAACCTTCTGTTGCAATTCTGATCTCTAAGTGGTGTCTCATATCTGTCAACTCTGCCTTGTTGCGAGCCCCCGGAACGGGGCTATGGGAAAGCAGCCGCGACAAGAATCCCTGACCCAGTTGTGCTCAATTACTCAGTCCGAGTCGAGACCTTAACTGCAGATTACGATGCCCATTGCGAGGTGCAAAGACGCCGTGAAACACCCACGTCTCCCTTTGACCGCCACTATTCTATTATGGCTTATCACAGAAGTCTGGCCTGTCCTTCCCATCTTGCCCGGTTCTGTCGTACAAACGGCGTTTGCTCGTGGAACAGGGATGTCGAAGGATTTCCGAGCCCGGGCGGGTCGTCGGTTGACAAGCCACAGCTAAGCACGGAATAGGACTATAAGACAGGGGCAGCGTTACGAATCGCAACTACGGATTGCGAAAGTGCTGTACCGCTTCACACCCCAGCCTTCTCGATTTCGACAACCCCGATACTCTGCTGAGGTTCGAGAAAATATGGATACAAGCGGCTTTGGGTCTCATGCAGGGTCAGAACGACACCTACGCACACCTACGTCGCAGTGATGCAATGTCGAACCGCAAGCATGTTTGCAGTGGCTTCTTCACGCTCTCTCAGAAAGGTGTTCTGCATAGGTGTCAAGAATTTGTAAAAGCCAACATTTGATAGCATTCTGCCTTCCGAATCACCTTCGTTTTCGGGGTCGTATCGGACCTCCTTTGCTTCAGCGACGAGATCACCTCGTCCGATAGCTCGACCCGCCAAGGATTGGATCTGATGGGCCGTGCCTGTCGAACCCGTTTCCCTGGCCACGGCACGGCGCTTTATCCCAGAACCTGCTTTTCCCTTACATACATACGATGTTCCATAGTTGCATCCTTAGATGACTGCATGGGCCATTCCAAAGCTCCTCGAAAATCCTTCGCGTGTCGCGTGTGCGGTGCTGCAATTCGGGATCTAGTTAAAGCGTTTTGCGCACCTCGCTATAAGGAGCTCGCGAGTCACAATACCCGCGATCTGTATCGAAAGTAATAATGCCGGCTGATATAGGCACCCCCTTACAAAGGATTTTTCAGATGTGACCGCACACAGTTTTGGCCGCATGCATATTGCTGGACGGATGTTTGCTTGCGCTTGGCGCGAAAACGCTAGTCTGTTCTTTCATCAACCATTTGTTCGCTCCATCGGCAACATCCGTCATGACAAACGGTGTCCCATGCTGCCCTCACCATCCAACTGGAGCTGCATTCTGCAGATCAAAACTAGATTTTCCCCACGTGCATGAACCGATCGGGAAGCTCGCCTGAGCCGGTCCGAGTCAACGTCCCAGAAAGGCAGCTTACAGATACAACACTATACGCCGCCTATCAGCATTTCCGTAATATGAAAGCTGGAGTCGATCTCCAACATGCAACCAGAGACGGCGATCTCCTGCAGCTTCGAGGGTTGCATAGGTGCATAAGATAGATGAGTGTGCACTCGACCACTTTCCAGAATAGCTCATACTCCATACATATCTGCGTGTCCTTCGGCAGTCAACAGCTGATATGCACAGTAAAAGTCGTCAATGCCGGACCCAAATGTGGAGAACGTAGCCGCTGCGGACTATCCCCCGGCGTCTGGGCGCTCGCCCAGTCGGTGAATGCTTGGGGCTATAGGGGAAGTTGGGCGACAGGTCCTCGTCATGATCAGATGGCGCAGCAATTGCGTGTTTCAGGATCGATATACACGCACAGGCAGTGGAGTCGATATCGCAATACCCGTGACAGCCGCTTCCATGCGCAGTTTCGCGACTGCCGAGTCATTGCAGGCTTCATGAGTCTGCGGCCTCATGCCAAGATCCTCCATTGTGGGGAAGTCTGTGTCCAGAGGTCCAAGGCCAGACTATATCTCATTCCTTTTGTGGTCTGACGTCGTACGGTCAATACCACACATTGACTAATTTAACATTGAGCATACGCTTGATTGTGTAAGTCCAATACTTCGGCTGTACAAGAGGCCGCTTTAATTACTTGTGCTTGCGTCCATAGTGCATTTGTCTTCAATGGTGCTGGCTGCAGCGCGTAGTATCCATGATAATATCCCACTTCAAGAGCGTTCTGAGCGACACGCAGCCACCATCGACTCCGCATCGAGTAGTACACGAGGACTCTTATCTTTCGGCCGGTATAGGTGTTCAAGCTCTTTGCGAGTATCGCCGACGGAGTCGATAATGTCGTGATGAACCTAAGAGTCCGCCATAGCGGATCCACTGCTGTTATGCTACTAGCATGTGACAATCTGCGAAAGGATAGCTCATACTCGGCGGGAATGGCAGCCGATATCTAACACAAATGCATGACTCGTGGGATGCGAGATCGTGAGGAGCATCGACTACAAACGCACAGTCTGTGCTGATCGTGGCAGAGTCTTCCGTGCACTGGAGTCTCTGGGCTTGGACAACCTATCGTACAATTCACAGCCATATCACAACCGTAAGGAATTTCACGTGTAGGACCCTTCGAATGTCAGGAGTGGAGCATACACGGTCGCAGTGTCATATCAGCCCTCTACGCAAGCTGGACTGTTCGATCGCTATGGTAATGCTCCTGTGCTGGTATTTTATCCCAAATTTAGAGAGTAGCAGTCTCAGATCACTACAAGTTGAAAGGCCACCTCTGCCCGCTCTCATCGCCAAGACAATTCTCAGTGCAAGCTTCCGCAGTAATACACTGAGCACCTGGTATCCAATAGCCTTCTGCACAAGCGAAGCCTTCGTGCCGCGGAAACACTGAGATGAGAATTGCAGTATCAATAGTGCTCGTGAGCCCAAAACTCTTCGTACTGAAGTGCACTACACACCATGCAGCTGATCACAACACGAAGCCCTGGTCAACCGGCATTTGTAGACTTGCTCACAAATACCGTCATCGTTGCTGGCATAGAGAAGAAAAGTGAGCTCACGATGAAGACATTGTCTTATTGACTTCCAGAGCGTAGCCCAGCCAAGCACCTCAGTAGTTAGCAGCGGGTACTGCATGTATAGGATAATGCTACCATTGGTTCAACAATGAAGCCCACCACTTTTGCACAGCTTGAGACCACAAAATCAACCATCATAGACCGGCGTCATGCATGTGCATAGGAAGCAGGCAAGTAGACGTCTACGTGAAACAGCTTCCTGTCCGTACTTGTAGTGAGATGCCCAAAACATCATCCGACGTGAACGGCTCGCTATGTGTACACAGGCTTCCGAATAGTTATTGGAATAATCGACTGGCAAGCTTGGTAATCTGATGTATTTATCGCGGGTTTGATCTCACAGGGCTTTGTTTTTCTCTGTGTGGGAAGGGGGCGAGGTACATTTCCTTATCTACTTCACAGCCCAGCGCGTGCGTTCTGACGGACTGTTGCGCTGAATCCATACCACGGATGTAAGGGGGTGGAGGG
>JUDZ01009611.1:0-31072 GCA_000812845.1 Stagonosporopsis tanaceti | reverse complement strand
AATCCGGGGCGCTGGGAAAGGGCTCAATGGTTGCCGGAAATAAGATTGGTTGGCTGAGTGGTAATCTTGTGAGTTGAGGAGCACCGCTACATTATTGTCCACCCCGATTGGGTCAGTGTAGTGCCCTCCTGGCGAAGAGGCTGATGCACAGTCATCGTTGTCAAGGTGATGGGCCAATCGTAGGATTCGCGCATTAGAGGATTGGTGCATGTTCCTGGATATCACTCGGCTTTAGCAATATTCACGGACCAGGGTCAAGCTCCCCGACCGATGTGGAGATCTGAATGACTTGAGAAACAGGGATGCCACTGTTGCCGTCCAACCAGTGCTTTGTATCCGGGGATTAGGGCGTCGCTATGGTGAAGTCTATCTTTGCAGCAGTTGAGGCGTCGGAGAAGTCGCGTTTTGTGCAACCTTAAGACGAAGTCACGACGTTGGTGCCCTCTCAATCTGCGCATGCAGTGGTGGTACATTTGAGATCCCTCAATAACACCATAATGACGATTGAGCAGCTTTCGCACATTCAGAGGCTTAGATGTTCAATTCATGTGAGAACGGCAGCTTAGAGCTTAAAAACTATACGTCATAAGATCGCCATGATCACTGACGGCGGATCCTGCCGCACAGCTTGCCTGTGACGGGAATGAGCTCTCGAAGCTCTTGTGATTCCAATAATGCAGCAGTACGCTAAGGTCCGCAACGAAGTAAGTCGCTGGCATGCATAACAATTTAACATATGCCTGAGAGGGCTGAAGCTGGCAGTCACGTAGCTTTCTTGGTATGAATGCTTGGCCCCAGGAGCTACATTAATCTACTTCGTAAGGAGTGTGCCACATAGGTAAACGCTTTCATACGCACGTCTGTATCGATAAGGATCCTGGCGGACGATAGAGAGCCAGCCACTGTTTATGTAATCAGAAGCGAACAAACAGTGACTATCAGACAGTAAAGACTAGACTATGACTGGCTGCTCGCTCTCCATCTTGCGCACGCGCTGGAAGACACCATGATGGCTTCAAATCGCGCGAGTGCGTTCCCTGCTCCAACGTATCCTCGCCCTCCCTCTGCTCTGGGCATGAGGGGCACAACCATTGGCACTCCGATACCGCCCGCCATGTGGAGAGTGGGATTGGTCTAAGCCCGCTCGACGTGGGATGTATGATGGCAGAAATCTTTTTGTATGGTCAACACGTGAGTATTGCGCAATGCCCGCTAGCTGCGTTCGGTGCTCGAGCTTCGTTTTCGAGGGACTTGTAAAAGCGCTGGAGCGCCTCACTGCCCCCTCTATCCTCTGCTTGCTGTTTTCATAGCAACAATTGCACTTCAGATACCCGTCTTCAAGACAAATCCCATTTTTTGTAAGGCTTCCTCCCTTGTACGTTCAATGCGAAGCTCGAGTGTTACCCCGCGCTACCCCGCCACCCCTCATGTTTGCAGCATTGTGGCAGAACTGACGAGGCTGGACAGCAAGCACAATGTCTACTGAGACTCTCCGTCTGGGCAGCACCGCCCCCAACTTCAAGGCCGAGACCACGCAGGGTCCCATCGACTTCCACGAGTTCATCGGCGATAAGTGGGTTATCCTCTTCTCCCACCCCGAGGACTACACACCCGTCTGCACCACCGAGCTCGGTGCTTTCGCCAAGCTCGAGCCTGAGTTCACCAAGCGCGGCGCAAAGCTGATTGGTCTCTCTGCCAACACCATCGACAGCCATGAGGGCTGGATCAAGGACATCGATGAGATCTCCGGCTCTCAGCTGAAGTTCCCCATCATTGGCGACAAGGAGCGTAAGGTCGCTCTTGCCTACGACATGATCGACCACCAGGACGCCACCAACGTCGACTCCAAGGGCACTGCGTTCACCATCCGCTCCGTCTTCATCATCGACCCCAAGAAGACCATCCGTCTCATCCTCTCCTACCCCGCCTCTACTGGCCGCAACACTGCTGAGGTCCTCCGTGTTCTCGACAGCCTGCAGACGGGTGACAAGCACAGGATCACCACCCCCATCAACTGGGTTCCTGGTGACGATGTCATTGTCCACCCTGGTGTCAAAAACGAGGAGGCCAAGACACTCTTCCCTGACTTCAGGATCGTTAAGCCTTACCTTCGATTCACCCCTCTCCCCAAGGAGCAGACAACTGCCGCATAAACTCCTCAACTAGCCGTTGCGCACAGTTAGAGCTGCATGAAGCATTCGGAGTGGATATGGCGGACACAAACGTTGGGCATCGGAGATGGTGAGCTGCGATCTTAGGTCCTTGACCACAGTTGCTCCTAACGAGCTGGACCTCATGCTTCCCGAATGGAGTGGAACATCTCTGGGCATCCGATTCGGTAGACGTTTGTAGACTCGATTAAACCTCCTGGGGCTGAAACACTCTGCTTAATGAAAAGAATGACGACCCCTGCTTGTTTTAATGCATAATCGATAGCTGCCCTTGATGAGAATTCTCCGAGAGTGATCATCGGTGGCGCGGCATTGACGCGTGGGATGTGATATAATGATGATTCATTCTGTTAAAGCTTTGGTGTTGCAGGCAGCCGTTCATCTCGGCTGCTTGTGGTAGCTGGGAGGTATTCATACACTGTCATTCTTCTACAATAAAGAACAATGCAGTGCTTACTTAAATAGGCCAATGAGTCGCAAATCGTGTGCCAATTTGCTGTACAGGGCCATGTCAAAACCAGGATCCGCAAGCCATCTTCTCAGCGTCATGAGAGGGACAATGTCCGTATTGCCACAACAGCAGTCAGCCAGGCTGAGTCTTGCCCAATGATGGCACTCCATTGGCTGTTGACTCGCTGCGTTTCAGGAAGCGGTACCTGCATGGCAAACGCTAGTCGACTGGACCTGAGGCAGGAACAGAGACAGATTGGACAGTCCGGCCTGCAATCATGTCGTTGACTCGCGGCTCCTGCGCTGCCAAGGAAAGAGGCTCAGCACAGCCCACGGTGGAGAGAAACAAAACACGTTTGGTTCATGTCTTTTGCTGTTACAAACCAATAACAACGTGCGTACGCCATCATCCACGCTTCTTGATCTCGTGTCTTAATGGTCGCAGTGCGTCCACTGCACATCTGGAATCCGGCAAGCTGATCTTAGTGCAGGCCAGACCACGCGACGGCGCACACCAGCTGGCGGGGTCTAAATCAAGACCCGCAGTGCAATTGCTCCGCTTACTGTCCTATCGCTCAACCGTTGCCGTTATACCTTGGTAGCTTTGGAGCACGTTTTGTCCGCATATCAGCCTCCTCTGCTCAGCTGGACTTTGGTGCAAGGAGTGACAAAGCCTGAAGGACAACAGCTTACGCCGCCGCCTCCTTGCCGCATCTGGACTGGTTCCGAAGCCAAAGCCTTTGCGCTCACCTCACCCTCGCTGCACAGGTGTGCTGCCTCCACAGCGCCAGTTTGCAACACGCCTTCCTTTTCTGCCCGCCTCAACCGTTCGGCTGTTGCCTTTTCCCCGCCCGCTACTCGTGCAGGGCAAGATTCTCGAGGTAAGGCCCGCGATCTCGTTCAGAACCCCTCAATTCCTCCCCACCACCTTTCTTTCTCTCCTTAACCGTACCGCACGTGCCTTTTCTTTTGTCTTGGACTGTTTCCCGAACTCGGCCCTTCAGCTGAGGCAGCTCTTGCTCGGACGACTTGGAACTGTAAGAGTCGATCATGCCCTCCGCCAGCCTCTGTGACACCTGAGGGCGCTTGGTGCTGCAAGCCCCATCCTGGTACACCATGAAAGCAGTTGCACAACAGACGTGTGTCATTTCCGAATCTGCGAGCATGGCTTCGAAGCCTGTTGCGCATCGCCTTGCTAGTGGTCAACCACCTTGCGGCAAGGCCTGCAATAGAGATTTGCTGCAGCTGGTATCGTCTGAGGTACTTGAAGACCTGGGCGTTCTCCTCTTTCTGTTTTTCTCTGCGTCCCCCATGTCATTCATCGCTTTTTGGTTACTCCAGCAGACCTAACACTAACAATGGCCGTCCCACTAGGCGTTTTCGCATTTTCCGCAGCTTCCAATACCGAGCCTCTGAACGAGCTCTCGTCATTTTGGAAGAAGCCTAAAGCTCTGAAACTCAAACGGGCCTTGTCGTCTCAGAGGAGAAGCTCCCACGAGTCTACTGCAGGCTCTGTTCTCCGCTCCTACCGTTGGACCCCTTCTACGAGGAGGCCCAGCCAAGCTGACTCGTCGCCTGTTGAGAGTTGCGCTTCGTCACATCGAGCACGGTCAAAGCACGTTCCCATCGTCGTGCCGGATTATGATCTCTCTGTAGCACCCGAAAGCCCTTGTACTTCTGTAGGACTCAGCTCTTCGCGATCTTCGACTATTGAATCGAGTCGCCAACCCAGCCTCTCCAATTTTCCATCACCCAACCGAGGTTCCATTGGCGACTCCTCCAGTTTGAGGTCTCGGCATGTCGAGATCGTGATACCAGATTGGGTCCTACCTACACATCGATACTCGACGTCACCTATCAAGCGCTCCTTCAATTCTGAACAGGCGAAGACCCCTGTTCTTTCGTACCGGCCCAAGAGTCCGATTAGGATGGCTCGACAGACGCCCAGCACGAGCCGGACCAGCACTATTGATTCGCAAACCTCAGCGCCGTCACCGTCGCAACTGTATCCGGGCGGCCTTCGGAGCGGCAGTGGCAACTACAACTCGAGTGTCAACAGCAGCCAGACTAGCTTGCATCAACAAGATGGTCAAGATGGTGCGCCAGAACGGCCGCCAACATCCTCTGCGCGTACGCCCGGATCAGGCATGACACCTTCGCCAGCGATGGCGCAAACAGCGGGACTCGCCACCCCCTCCAGTTCTACCCAAGGATTATCAGGACTAGTCTGTAATGTGCATCGGACTACTGGTCGTGAGCCACATCCTCTGGTAGGTGCGACTACCACGATTCTTGGCGACAAGCTTTACGTTTTCGGTGGGCGGAGGTTGTCGCGGACACGGCCGCAGCTCACCTCAGATCTTTATGAGTTGGACCTTGTCAAGCGTCACTGGACAAAGATCGAAACAAAGGGAGACGTGCCACCTCCACGGTATTTCCACAGTGTATGTGCGCTCGGCGACACCAAGCTTGTCTGCTATGGTGGCATGTCGCCAGCAACGTCCTCAACAAACCAATCGACACAGGTGCTACAAGGCGCCCCTGCAGATGCGCAACCTGAGGTCGTTGTCATGTCTGACGTACATATCTACGACGCAGCCACTCGGACATGGATGCACGTAGGAACGAATGATGCACCACAAGGCCGATATGCTCACTGTGCAACAATATTACCGTCATCTGCGGTATTCAGCTCCACCAGCGCCGCCATGACAGCAATAAGACACAATCCATCGTCAAGCAATCCTAACCAGGGCTCAATAGGCATCAATCTTGAGGGCGATGGCGGTGCTGAGATGGTGGTCGTTGGTGGCCAAGACAGCGCTAACCACTATATTGAGCAGATCAGTGTCTTCAACTTGAGGAGCTTGAAGTGGACAACAACAAGCACGCTAGGGAGAAGTTGTGGCGCATACCGGAGTGTTGTGGCACCCTTGACGAGCATCCCCGCCAATGAGATAGGTGCAGGAGCACGTGGCGACCCGAGCACGCCGGACGAACACACCTCGAACCCCTCTGGCGAATCCTCGATGCTCATTTACTCAAATTACAACTTCCTCGATGTGAAGCTTGAATTACAAGTCAGACACCCTGATGGATCATTGTCTGAGAAGCCCATGAATGGCCACTTTTCACCTCCTGGACTTCGTTTCCCTAATGGCGGAGTAATTAACAATCATTTTGTGGTCAGCGGTACTTTCCTCACGTCGTCAAAACAAGAGTATGCGTTGTGGGCACTGGATCTGCGGACGCTAAGCTGGGGTCGGATAGAGGCCGGTGGTAATATTTTCAGCCAGGGAAGTTGGAATAGAGGCGTGTTATGGACACGGCGAAACAGCTTTGTCATACTGGGCAACCGTAAACGAAGCCTGGTCGAAGATTACAACCACCGACGGATAAACTTCTCAAATATGTGCGTTGTCGAACTGGAGGCATTTGGCCTGTATGACAATCCGCGCAAAGCGACGCCCAGCTCAGCATTTGGATCTGTCAGTGCTCCACCCCAAAGTGATGGCCTTGACACACTGGCGGGGGGAAGAGCACTCTCACCAGCAGCAATTGAGCTTGGACAGATCGCACTGGGCATGCGCGAGCTGGCCGATATGGAGTTCCTAGCCATACACGGCGAACGCATTCCTGTCAACTCACGTATGATCGCACGACGCTGGGGCCCCTACTTCAATCAGTTGATGCGAGAGAGCACACAAAATGCTGAAAAAGACAGCGCCGATGCTGCTACCTTGCGACCGGCCGCTGGTGGCCACCCATCCCGCATGTCTAGCATCACTATCACGCCTTCTATCCGCACCACGTACTCAGCCGCCACAACCCTAACGGCCAACACCATCACACCTTCGGAAACAACGGCTGTCTCCAATACAGCATACAACTCACTCTCCCCGCCAGACCCTACTGCGCAGCCTCCTTCGCAGCGCCCGAGAACTTTATACCTGCCCCACACGCATTTAACCTTGCAAGCGCTGATCCACTACCTCTACACATCCTCTCTTCCGCCCCAGAGCAGCCAGCTCTGCACACCGCAGATATTATGCTCGCTTCTGCAACTCGCGCGCCCATACCACATTGATGGACTCCTCGAAGCCATCATTGAGCGCCTACACACCCTACTCGACAACCGTAACACTGCAGCCGTGTTCAACGCCGCGGCTATGGCGGCAGGTGGCGGCAGTGGCGTGGCTTTCATGGGAGTAAATAACCTTTCCAGCACGAACCTTAACGGCATGAACGGCTCGTCGCTTAACACTGCAGGCGAGAGCGAGAGCAGCATGTCTGCCGGCCTCAGAGCGCTCAGAATCGATACGTCTGTCCCGCCATCCGAAGACGAGGTCAGCTCTGCCGTCTCAGAAGAGACGAGCGCGAGTGCCAGTGATTCAGGCGAGTACGGGAGTAGCGGTATCGACGAGCGCGAGGTGTGGAACGGGGTCGTCAGCGCGGTTGTTGGGTTGCAGAAGAGGGGTCTCAGAGGATTGATGGAGGGAAGGAGGATCAGGGAGATGGGGAGAGGTGGACGCGAGAGAAGGGATGTCAGTGAGAGTGGGATGAATGGCGAGGGAGTGGGTCTGGGATTGACATAAGAAAGAAAGCACCACACGCTGTGGGGTTGTTGCAAGCGACGTACTGAGCATGTATGGGTGT
Source organism: Stagonosporopsis tanaceti (assembly GCA_000812845.1). Taxonomy (NCBI): domain Eukaryota; kingdom Fungi; phylum Ascomycota; class Dothideomycetes; order Pleosporales; family Didymellaceae; genus Stagonosporopsis; species Stagonosporopsis tanaceti. The sequence goes on along the minus strand of JUDZ01009611.1, from coordinate 23,795 downwards.
TGATAGCGTTGCGGACTTTTGGAGATAGATTTCATTTCTGTAGATAGTTTGAAGAGGGGTTGGAACGAAAAATGAAGCTGCCACACTACTGCACGCCCCATATCGTTTCTTCTCAAATGATCTGTGCATTTCGTTAAACTCCCAGCAAAGCAGATAGACGCCTGCAAAAAGCACACTGCCGGCCCGCATGTCAGTCGCTGGGTTCCCGAACGCCATCAACCTCCCTTGCCGCAAAGCCCATCAATCCAGCATTCCCGCTCAAACTACCAGACACCTCCCATCTCCGTACCCCATTTTTCACCGCTCTAGATCTCCTCCTGCTCCTCGGCCTCGGCCTCGCCCTTGCCGCCATTGCCCCCCATCTCCATGCCCATCTCCTCCTCGCTCATCAGAGCCTTCTTGGCCTTCTTGCGTGGTGCCTTGACCGCAGTCTCGCCAGCTGCGCGCTTCTTCCTGCCGGAGCCCTTCGCAGCGGACGAGGAGTCGGCAGATGTTGCGGTGTCGTTGGGCATGTCGTTGGTGTCGGCGGCAGAGGCAGCTTTGATCCGCACCCGGAGCTTGCCCAGCGTGGTGAGGGCGGAGGAGTGGGTGTACTGGGTTTGGTTGTCAGCGACGCGGTTAAGTATGTAAGAGGGAGAGCGGGCTTGGGTTGGGTTATGTGGGGAGATGGGTGGTTTGCTTGCTTGCTTGCTGGCTTTGGAGCAGAAGGATTGGGAGGGGGACGCACTGGACTTGTTAGCGTGGTCTTGCGTGACAAGCGCGAGGAGGTGGTCTGATGTGACTGATTTCTTAGGTGCAAGGTTGAGGAGAGAAGGTGTGGGGAGCACATACCGCCAGTCAGCTTCGCGAGCTTGTTGATATCGACCTGCATGGCGTCGTTAGCTGACCAGAGCGGAGGTGAGCTATTGGGCAGGCCGTCTAGGAGCGCACCTTGGGCTCGGTGGTAAAGCACTGCCAGGCCAGAGCTAGGACTTCATTCTCGCGCGCTGTGAGAGTGAGTTTGGAGGCTGGCATGGTCGTGGAGCGTGGAGGTATCTTGTGTGCGGATTTGTTGTGTGGTGTAGTGTTCCGACGAGAAATGCTTCTGGTGGTGCGGTAAGTGTGTGAAGGAAGAAGAACGAAGTGTGTGGAGCGCAGTGGTTGGCGTTTTCTTTACGGGACGAAGTGAGAGAAGACAACAGTGAGCTTGAATGGGCATCACGTTAAGAATGAGCAGTGGGAAGCAAAGCAGAGATGTGAACAAGTCAATTAGGTCAGACTTGTACCGGGTTTCATAGCGCAGTGTGCGGCATCAATGGACTGTGCTTGCCAAATCCCCTTCCCCAAGCTCATGACATGAATGAAGCGAAGACCATAGTGCTATGTGAATGCACTGCGAGCGATGCCCAATGCCCAATGCCCATCGTAACCTCGAACCTAGACGCTCTCTTCACCAAAGCCGGCGTACTCGATGGCCTCCTTGAAGAAAGCATCGGCTCCACCGTTGATATCGGCGACTTCCTCCTTCTTGACAGTGAAGTTGATGAACTCCTCGTCGTCATCATTGGTGGGTTTGACCGCCTTCTTGCCCTTCTTGCTAGGAGTGCCGGCGGCGGCAGAGTCCTCGGCGGCGCCACGCTTGTTGGACTTTGGTGTCTTGGGTCTGCCACCAGATCCCTTCTTAGGGGTTTCAGGAAGTGCTGGCATGCCAGCTGCCTTGGCCTTAAGCTTGCGCTTGATCTTGCCGAAGGTGACGCTGGCTGAGCCTGTAGTGTACTGCGAGATGTTAGCGGTGGCGGAATGTGGGACAGTCGAGACATGTTGGATTAGAATGCTTACACCACCGAGACGACCGAGCTTCTCGAAGTTGACCTGAATTGTAGTGTCAGTATGTGTCAGCATGTGAAGCACCAGTGGGACTCAAACCTTGGGCTCGGACTCCATGCATTGCCAAGCAAGCGCGAGTACTTCGTTCTCTCGCGGAGTGAGGTCGTTTGGGTCGGTCATGTTGTTGAGCGGGTTGTTGTGGGATGGAATTGACAGTGGTAATCGAATCAGTGAGGTGGAAGTGTGTCTGAGAAGACAACAACAGAGGCGCTGATGTGCTCTTTATGTGCCTTCACAAGAATGGCCAAAGCGCAGAAGAACTACCAATAAAGTGCCTGCTCCTGTTGCTTAGTGTTCATAGTGAGAGCCAGCTAGGCGAGGTGAAGGGCACTCTAGCAGGCACTTTTGCTAAGCTTGCACTCACTAGCAGGCTTGTTGTTAGGCAGGACAGCAGTCACTCTAGTTGTCCTCGTTGAATGTCAACTTGCACATCTCAGAGCGCTGGAGTAGGTATAAAATGGGGTTTTATAATGATGATGGTTCCCGAAGATATCATGTCTATGTGCAACGCAATGTAGCGGTGGCCTCTATATCCTTCGGACGTCCTTGCCCTGCAGCTCAGGCCGCTCCACATCCAGCTCGTCCCGTAAGGCGGCAAACAAGGAGTCTCCAATGATGATTGAAAGACCCAAACTCCATACCAAAGTGATTGCGTAAAAGAAATTGGCATTTCCAGAGCCAGCGTAGATCCAAAGATGATAGAATGCCGGCCCGAGAAAAGATGCATACAGCACAGCCGCTGACGCAACAAAGGTATAGCGCATGACTACGAAAGTTAGATGGGGGTTCAAGTATGTTGGTGTTTGACTTACGAGGGAACAGGTGGCGGAACAGCGGGACCAACGATAGATACAACGCTGCATCTGCAATGCTGGGATACGGTGTGAAGACGGCAAAAATACCCGTCAAGGTACAGGCCACAAAGAGTGGCTGCTTGTGTAGTCGAATGGTAAGGCCAGGCATGTACGATGCTGCGTGCAACCAGAAAACGCCAAGGAAGAACTCGCGAAAGGAGTCGAACATTTCAATGAAGAAGTACCACCACAGCCCTACATTGGGAGTGAGGTCTGGTAAGAGGAGACGCACACCATATGTAGCCGCCAAGAAGTCCCAGGATCCTGTCAAAAGAGCAGAGGCTGAAAGAATCGCGCCGCCCACAGCCGCCAAGCCGATTGTGTGTGCGATTGTGAACGACCATGCATTGGGGGTCGACTTGGTCTTCGCCGCGCGAGCATCGTAGAGAAGGACGAGAAGCGGCGGAAAGAGCAGAATCGGATGCATGCCGAGGTATGCAGCGAACGAGAGCGCGAGTATAAAGGTAATGCTCGCTCCTTGGGACGCCTTAGCCATGGCTGTCAGGATGAACATGTTTGTAAGAGCCGAGGTCGAGCGGGCGAGGCATGTCAGGATGGTAAACGGGTTGTAAAGAAAGCTGGTAAGTATCAGTACACGTCTAGTAGAATGCAGTGCGTAACCTGCCCTGCGGCAACAGCAGCGCTGCTCCACCGTAGCTCCTTCCTCGAAGACGAGAACAGCCTGGAGACAGCGGCCGAGCCACTCTCGGCGATCTGAGCCAAGGCATACGCGCCCAAAAGATCCACCACGGTGAAGACAATGTCGGTCGCAATTGGGTAGTAGGACGGGTTCGGCAGAAGTGAGAAGAGAGGCAGCAGAAGGGGCGCCTGGTGGTAGAGCCCGCCGTCGTATGGTGAGACATTGTGGGTGTAGAGAAAGAGTCCCTCTTGCACTGCAAGTCGAGTCAGCATGGGCTCATCTCTCTCTTCTTCTCCTTCTTCTTCATCATCTTCTTCACCTCAATTGGCAACGGATGGAACCTACATCTCTTGAAGCTTGTCACGGGAGTGGACACCTCGACGCGGCCAGCAAGCAGAGTGGGCAGACCAGGAAAGACAGTAGACAGCAGCAGCCGCAGGGCAGCAGCACCTCCATATAGGAGTGCTTTCTGCTTGTCGACAGGCATCTTGGTGGTGTTATGCGGCAGCACGCGCCATGACGAACAGGCGCAGCGTCGCGGAGCTCTGGTGGTGTTCGGGCGCCGCAGTGGACCCCTGCCGTTTTAGCGCGGCGGGCAAGTCGTCCTAACTCCAAAAAAAAGTATCTCTGGTCCCGGTCTGCCAAAAGTTCGAGATTCCGACGACAAGGCAACTCACTCCTCGACTCAAAATGGCTGGTCGCTCCAAGAAGAAGGGTAAGTCAGGTCACGCGACTCGCATGCTCGCACATACTGATAATGGCAGGCACCTCTGGTGCGGCGAAGAACTACATCACCCGCACTCGCGCCGTGAAGAAGCTGCAGATTTCGCTCCCCGACTTCAGAAGATTATGCATCTTCAAGGGAATCTACCCCCGCGAGCCGCGCAACAAGAAGAAGGTGTCCAAGGGCTCTACCGCTGCCACCACCTTCTACTACACCAAGGACATCCAGTACCTGCTCCATGAGCCGCTGCTGGCCAAGTTCCGCGAGCACAAGGCCGTCGCAAAGAAGATTGGCCGCGCTCTCGGTCGCGGCGAGTCGGGCGATGCTGCGCGCCTCGAGAAGAACCTGATGCCCAAGGTCAAGCTTGACCACATCATCAAGGAGCGCTACCCGACCTTTGTCGACGCCCTGCGCGACCTCGACGACGCCCTCTCCATGCTCTTCCTGTTCGCCAACCTGCCCTCCAGCGAGCACATCCCGGCAAAGACCATCGCCCTCTGCCAGCGCCTGACGCGCGAGTTCGAGCACTACGTGATCACCTCCCACGCCCTGCGCAAGTCCTTCCTGTCCATCAAGGGCATCTACTACCAGGCCACAATCCAGGGTCAGGACATCCTGTGGCTGGTCCCCTACCGGTTCGTGCAGCGCACTGGTGGAGACATTGACTTCAGGATCATGGGCACATTTGTCGAGTTCTACACAACACTGCTTGGCTTTGTCAACTACCGCCTCTACACTTCCGTCGGTCTCGTCTACCCTCCCAAATTTAATGCCAAGAGCGACGAGCAGGGTGGTGAGCTTGCGGCTTTCCAGCTCGAGGGCAAGGGCATCAACGCGAACGGTGCCGCCAACGGCGACGATGAGGACGCAGAGATCAACCCTGAGGCACAGGCTATTGCAGACAGGATCGCAGCCGAAGGCGATGTTGACGAGGAGGTCGCGGACGCTATTGTCGCCGCTGCCGAGGATGACGACGAAGAACAGGCGACTGAAGGTATCGACAAATTCGAGCCCACGGCTCAGGATGGCGATGTCCTACCCCAGCCCCAGGCTAGCCGCGCTGAGGCCGGTTCGCTCTTCACACCCTTCACAATCTACCTCTCCCGCGAGACCCCCCGTGCATCCCTCGAGTTCATTCTCCGAGCCTTCGGCTGCAAGCGCGTCGGCTGGGACTCGATCCTTGGTGACGGCGCTTTCACAACCAACGAGTCCGACCCCTCCATCACCCACCAGATCATCGACCGCCCGTCCCTCGCCAACGGCGCCGCTGCCCCGGTCTCCAACGACACCGAAGACGGCGCACCGAAGGCCCAATGGCCGCGCTCCATGATGCCTGGCCGCACATACGTCCAGCCCCAGTGGGTATGGGACTCTATCAACCAGGGCAAGCTGCTCCGCCCTGACCTCTACGGCCCCGGCGCCGAGCTTCCTCCTCATCTGAGCCCCTGGGTCAAGCCCAAGAAGGGCGAGTACGACCCCAACCTGCCGCTCGCAGCACAGCAGCCCGAGGGCGAGGCCGAGGCATTCGAAGACGAGGCCGACGAGGACACATTCGACCAGAAGGACGACGACGAGGACATGGAAGCCATTGTCGACCGCGACGGCTCCGTCGAAATCGGCGAGGGCATGGACGTGGACGGCTCAGATGACGACGACGACGAGGACTCAGATGCTTCCTCTTCCACCGCCCCCGCCGCCGACTCCGACTCCGAGTCGGACGCCGAATCCGACGTCTCTGAAGGCGAAGTCGCGCGCCTGCAGCACCAGGCCGAGCTCGAGGCCGAGGCCACGGGCAAGCCGCTCAAGAAATCCGCACCCACCAAGAAGGAGCAGAACGCCGCGATCCGCAAGAAGGCCAACAAGGCGCGCAAGACAGAGGAGGAGGAGCGCGACCGCCAGAAGATGATGCTCAGCAACAAGAAGCGGAAGCTGCTCAAGCGCATCGAGTACGGCGCCAACAAGCGCGATACAGAGGCTGAGGGGCTCAGGCGGAAGAGGGCCAAGCTAGACAAGGCCAAGGCGGCTGCTGAGGCGATCTAGGTAGACAGTGTAATGCCAATAAAAAGGGATGGCGTTTGGGAGTTGCTGGTCCTGGGCCCTGCAGAATTGGGGGCCATCTGAGGTAGTTCTTTGTTGAATCTATACGCTTTTTGAAGATCGGTATTGAGTGCGGTTTCTCTGAAGGCCGTGACATTTGCGGATGGTATTGAAAGACTCGATGTGGGGAGTGTACATGAATGAGCAGATGCGCGAAACGCAGCCACAGCTCGACCTGACCCGTCCCGCCCCGTTCCCACACGCCTATGGCCTTTGCCAACGCTAACATATCATACAAAAGAGAGACAACTCCACAACGTGCCGTACCCTACCCTCCATTCTCAGAACAGAGAAAGAAGGAAGGACAACGGGGCAAAAGAAACCCTACTCCGTCTCCTGAGTAGCAGCCTGCTGCTCGCTAGCAGGCTTCGCCTCGTTCGCCTCGTGCTCAACACTCTTCTCCTTCTGCTGGTCCTCGGCCGCCTCAACCGTAGGCGGGAGCTCGCTGGCCGGGGCTGCCTGGGCCGCCTCTTCGGTCTCGGGGTTGCGGCCTTCGACGTCTGGGTGCGGAGGCGCGACGCCGTGCTCCTCTGCCGGCTCGTGGGCCTCAACAAGACCCTCGTAGATCTCATTGCCCTGAGCGTCGACAATGCGTGTTCGTGTCTCGTAGCGTGTTTTGAAGCTGACTTTATCGGCGAGGGCGGCGACTTCCTCTTCGTCGAGGATGCGACCGTGCTCGTCGCGGTACTCAACGCGCTCTTCTTTCGAGACGACGGGGAGGTCTGAGGGAACTGCTGGCGCACCCTCGGGTGGAGGGGAGACTGCTGCCTCGCCTTCATCCTTCTTTACCTGCTGGACGGGCTGCTTCTGCTCGTTCGGCACAGCGGCGGGAGGAGCCGGAGCGGGAGGAGCAGCAGATGAGGGCACAGCAGAAATTGACGGGGCAGCGTTGTACTGCTCGTACTACAGGATGTTAACGGGAGTCAGATGTGTGACAGGCTGAAGCTTACTGTGTCGAAGAAGTTATTGCAGTCCCAATCCCACGTCTTGAAGAGCTTAACGCTGTTGCACTGGCCCTTGGTCCATGCGTTACCATACGCGAGGGGAGCGTAGATGGTGAAGACGGTAATGGCGATGGCGAGAATACCAACAGCTGCCGCTTGACCAATAGCGGGAGTCCTCTTGATCCGAAAAATGTCGAAGCGGTAGCTAACGAAGTCGTACATCTGGCAGAAAGCCATGATGGCAAAGTAGAGCGCTGGAAGGTAGTGGTGCAAGAACAGCTGGCGTGCCATGAGATAGAATGGGAAGTAGTGGAAAGCCCATCCCAGAATGGACATACCGACTTCATAGTCGAAACGCTTGAAGTTGACATTGTTGTAGTCACGGAAACCACGCTGCCATCGGAGGACGGCGAGACCCTTGACGACGATGTAGAGAGCAATCATGGCAGACGAGGTCCACCAAATGAACACATTCCCTACCAAGTAAATCTGTCGGTTGTTCTTGCCCCAGAAGTTAATTCCGCGTGTAAGTGTAGGCCATGACGGTGGTCGTGAGTCCCAGGCGTGCGACTCAGTGAGCCCAGCGTTAGTCCTCCACATGACCTTCTGCAGCTCCCAAAATTTGCCGAAGAAACCAGGGTTGCGGTAGTTGACACGCTCAGCTGTCTCGTTCATTTTAGGGTGAACGTTGCCCTCAATGTACCAGATGCTGTTTGGCAAAGTACCTCCACGGGCGCATGTGACTTCCTGCTGCTCGAAGCCCCATTCGGGAAGCTTGACCTTGTGCGAGAAGAGGACGCAACCTGTCATGACATGAACAAGCCTGAACTTGGTCTGAATGGTTCGGACGCGCTTCTTGGCAACCTCTCCGTCTGACTGCTTCTTGACAATCTCAATGCGGAACAGATCGTTCGCATCTCCCTCGAAACCGTCGTAGCCGTAGGCAGAGACTTCATTTTGCCAATCAGCCTCGGTGACAGGAGCACGAACATCGTGAGAGTGCAGACGTCGGTCGCTGGTGATGTGGTAGAGCCTGACGACAGATCCGTCCTCGACATTGTGGGGGCCAAAGTCGTCCCACGCCTTCGGGCTGGTCAGATTGGGACCAGTGTAAGTCTCTGGCATGATCGGCAGAGTCTGGTTTTCCACGATCCAAATGTTGTTCTCGTCCTTGTGGGGGTAGAGAGTGATCTGTTGCTGCTTGCTACCAGTCGGATACATGTGGCTGTGGGAGTGCAGGTAGCCACCCTGTGTGTTCCAGTGACGGAGCGAGACACGGCTTCCGAAGGCGACATCAGCAGGAACATCCTGCATACCCTTGGAGTTCAAGGTAGCCTGGAACTCGGAGGACATGAAACCATCACCGTCACCCGGGTTGACCAGGCAGACGAAGTGGATCGCGAACATGGCCATGTAGAAAGAGATGGGGATGACGACCAGACAGAACAGACGGGCGAAGAAGTGCTTGAACCACAAGCGAGGAGTGACAGTCCTGGTGTCTCCAAGCAGAACCCAGAGTTGCACAAGTGTCAAGCTGCCGACCCAAGCAATTGTGAAGAGTCCAACCCATTTCACGCTGGCAGTGGCTCCGAGACCAAAGCCAGTAGCTGCCAGCCAGAACCACCACGTGGGCTGAAAAGCCTTCTTCGGACCCTGTTCGTGTTGGTTCGTAAAGGCTGTCCAGGCGAGTGCGGTGAATGCGGTGAAGATGATAAGAGGTGAGTCGAGGAGGATAAGGCGCGACTGAGTAGTAAGCGCATTGTCTGTCTAGTGTCAGCATGTGTCCGATCTCGAGAGCTGGTGCGTTCTTACCAAAAATGACAAGGCCTGCTCCCAGCGCTGCAGTGGTAGTACGGCAGCCGGCAGCCTTGAGGGTCAAGAACATAGTAGGGATGGTCAGGACACCGCAAATAGCAGGGAACAGACGCATCGTCACATATGGCACACCGGGCTCCAAGTAGTCCTTGCCAATGTCCTTGAAGTCAAAGTCGCCATTAAAGCCACCCAGCCAGCCCGTCAGAGCGATGAGCATCTTTGCAAGCGGCGGGTGAACGTCCATGAAGAACTTGCCCTTGATGTACTTGGTCGCGAAGCCGCCGAAGCTGGGGCCGCAATGTCAGCGAATATTCATATGCCGGTCTGGAAGACATACTGGACTTCGTCAAAGACAACGCTGCTGGGCTGGGCTATCCTGAACAGACGCACAACAGTTGCAACGACTGTTAAGAGAACCAATAGCTGCCAGTCGGAGCCGGGGAGGCTGAAGATGTCATGGTCTTGCACGCCCTCAGACTGGTAGCCCAGGACTGCTTGCGCCTTCTGCTGTTGCTTCTGTCCATTTGTCGCGGGCGATCGCGCTGGTGACCGTGCTGGCGAGCGCGAGGGGGATTTACCTGAACGGCGCGATTGCGGCTTTTCGCCCAGGTACTGGTTCGATGCCGTGCGGTTCGCCATGGCGGCGGGCGGCTCTAAGGAATTGCGGTTTCGACTAGATGTGGGCTGACGCTACTGTGGAGAGCTTCAGTAAAGTGGTGGGAGAACACCTGTCAGCTCCCAGTAAGAACAACGAATCTTAATGAGAGTAAGAAGGGAGGATCAGCCAATGCCGAAAAGAGGGCGCGCAATGGTTATGAGCAGCGCCAGGGGGCCACAGAAGATCAAGTACCCTGTCCTTACTTAGCACTGGGGCACCGGGAGAAAGTACAGCTGGCTCTCCCGCGCAACGCTATCTCTCGAAAGGGAAACGAGAACTATTTACAGCTGCAGCCCGCGTATCCAGCGTCATCATGGTCAGCATATGAGACGAACCCGTTAAAGTCACTGCATCAAACAATGCCATTGTCAAGAGCTATCTAGCAAAGCGAACCTAGTATATTTGGAACTAGTGCTGTCCTTGTCCTCTTCTAACAAGCGGCCTCCGTGTGTGAATGTGAACGTGGACCGTGCGCAGTTGCTTGTAGATCTGCCAAGCTCGAACGCGCCTGCGCTCAGAAGTTCTGTTCGGCCTCAAAGCTCCACCTCCGCAGCTCTATCGCAACACAGCTCCCAACATGGCGGTCTCGAACGGAGACAGCGCTGCAGCCATGGACCTCGATGTCAAGCCTCCCGAGAACATTGTCATCCCTCCAGCAGCTGTTCGCGTCCACGTCGCTAGAACCGCAGATTTCGTTTTCCGCAGAGGCGATCCAATGCTCGTAACTCTGAAGCAGCGCATTGCCAACGACCCGAAGAGCACAATCACTTTTGTCCTCGAGGATGATTCTTACTACCCGTACTTTATGTGGTACCTGGAGCAGTTGAGGAGTGGCCATGGCCCCACTGCGAAGGCCGCCCAGCCTGTGCAGGAGAAGCCGAAGGGACCTCCAGAGCCAGCCAAGTTCCGCTTCTCTGCGCGCATGCCAAACATCAGCGCCAAAGATCTTGAAGTGCTAAAGCTGACAGCTTTGTACACAGCGCGCGTTGGCGAGAACTGGCTGAAGGAGCTCCGAAACCGCGAATCTGGCAACTTCCAGTTCGATTTCCTACGACCGCAGCACAGTTTTTTCCAGTTCTTCAGATCGCTTGTTGATCAGTACAAGGTCCTGCTGGAGGAAGAGCAGACGGTCGAAGCGCGCGTAGCGGAACTGCAGGAGAACATCAAGAACCGCTTCCATATTCTGGAGCGAGCGAAGGGCCGTGCTGAGTATGTCAAGTACGTCTCGGCGCAGAAGGAGAAGGAGGAGAAGAAGGCCGAGGACGAGAAGAAGGAGTATGCTTCGATTGACTGGCATGATTTCGCTGTCATAGCGACAGTGCTCTTCGATGAGGCCGACGATGCTGCAGATCTCCCTCCGCCTGCACTGCTCAATGATTTGCAGTCGTCGTCGCTTGAACAGAAGGCTGCCGTTTCCTTGTCGACAAGACGTCTTGAGGAAGCTATGCCTGACGATACCGCCTACTACAATGTCACGCAACAAAACGTCGCACCTCAACAAGCGTACCCAGTACCGCTGCCCGTGCCTGTCACCCCCGCCGCATACCCTCAATACGCACCGCCGCCCCAGGACTATTCATACATGGCTGCTCAGAGGCAGCGTGAGGAAGAGCAAGCGCGTGCTCAGGCAGAAGCTGACACGAGGGCGCGCCAGCAGGCTGCGACACGAGGAGCGCCGGGGCGCATTGTCACAGACTATGTTCCCCGCGCGGCGAAGAAAGCCAATGTCGCAACAGTCGTGTGCCCTAATTGCAAACAGAACATACCTGCAAACGAGATTGACGAGCACATTCGGAGTATGTCATGCTGGCTTCTTAGACTTGAAATTACAGACTGACAAAGTTTTTAGTTGAATTGCTTGACCCTCGCTGGAAAGAACAACGAGACAAAGCCGAGCAACGCTACTCGACCACTATCAACACAGCAGATGTGGCAAACAACCTCAAGCGCTTTGCTAGCCAACGTGACGATATCTACGACGGTGCAACTGGTCAGCCTATCTCCGCTGAGGAGGAAGCTCGTAGAAAGAAGGCAGCTGTCTCGTACGATGGACAGCCAGATCCTGCTAAGGATGCTGCACGCATTCAGCAAATGCAGTCAATGACCGTACAAGAGCAACTGCGAAGGATCCAGGAGAAGCACCGTCATTAGCATGTCACGGTAAGGTACTATACTTTCTTGGGAAGCGCTCAAAGCTACTGCTTAGCACGCTGTCACAGCCTGCGTAAATGCTTACAATCTTCTGCATTGGATGGAGTTATGGCGCTTCGACGCTCGTACGGAGTATACCCAGGGTGGGTGGTGGGGTTTTTGCATGATGCCCCCCGGCTGCATTTATACCCTTCAAAATTGTACGAACAAATCTATTCGTGGAAGCGATACACATCAGTCAATCACATAAAGTGCATCATCGAATCGTGTTCGAGCTCAAGGAAATATCTCCGCGTTCGCCGGCCGGGCTCAAAGCTTTCGCCGCGCGACCCCAGACGCAGAACTATGACCTAATCAGCAACATTATTTCCATGCGCATGCCTTCGCTGTAGCTTGACATCAACATTCTAGCCAACGCATATCAACATGTCTCTGGCACAAGCAACAAAGGGCGATATGCCCTACCAAGTGCGCTCACTTGTACGTCTCCAATCGCCCCTCAATCTCCGCTGTGCATGGTCGTTGCACTTCCGCGTCGCGAGTCGACACCAAGCTGTCGCCTCTTGCTCCAACCATGTGCAAAGCAGCACATATATCGCGCGATTACGGCGTTACGATTTACATCTGTCAGAGAGCTAACTTCTCCCGCGCAGTATCGTTCACTGCTGCGACAGGGCAGCCAGTTCGCCGCCTACAACTTCCGGGAATACGCCAAACGGAGAACACGCGATGCCTTTCGGGAATACCAGAAAGAAGCTGAAGAGCGGAGGATACAGGAGCTTATGCAGAAGGGGTTAAAGGAGCTGCAGATGCTGAAGGTACGTCGCAGTTGGGTCGAGGCAGCACCATGGCGACTGCCTGGATGGAGCGCCTTTGTGTGTGTGAGGTCACACGAGACTTCGCATCTGTGTATGGGAACTAAGGGCCCTAGCTGACACATCACAGAGGCAGACAGTCATCAGCCAGTTCTACCAGATCGATCGGTTGGTGGTTGAAGGTGGCAAAGAGGGCAAGCAGACAGGTGACAGGAACGACATCGTCAGACAGAAGGATCAAGGGTAAGAGTCATCGAGTTTCAATTGATAGACAATGCTAACGCAGATGTAGGTGGGATTGAGTCAATTCACAAGCAATACAAGTTGGCGGGAAAGCTTTCTGGATTATGTAACAATACGGAACAACCACTTTTACACGAGTAGATGAACTCATAGAACCGTCAGATGTCTGGGCAAATTAACGAAAACATGTATTATAACGGAGATAATTAATCAGCGTAGCCCTGGACATTGAATGGATTGCCTTGAAATGGTTCATGGCTGTCAATCTGAGCGCTCCGTCTAACACCCACTTCCTACTTGTTGCAAAAGCAGACCATAGGCCATTCTTTTGTCTTCATGTAACACACTCTTCCGCACAGACATCACACCCGTACCGATGAACAAGTCAACATCTGCATAATTGTTCTGAACCCTGTGCATGCTGGAAAGTTGCGAGATGGCGGCCCATGGTACTGATTGGCCCAAGCGCGCGCACGGTCGCAGCCAGCGCCGCCTGAAGCAGTCGCAACGCGACTTCCAGGTCACGTCCAACGCGCCTGCCATTACCCTTCACCGCAACAAACGCGCGACCACTTGAGGACTGCGCGACCCACTGTCGTGGTTCTTACCTTTCAGAATGTCTCGAGTACGTCATCTCCCAGTACCCAACCCTGTCTTGACCTGTGGCTTGCATTCACCGCTTTGGTACCGTTCGGCGCATCCATCCTTATTACCAATAATTCCATCTTTTTCACGGGTCAAGAACTTTATAGCATGCCAAAAGCAAGAAAGGATCCAAAAATAAGAAGCTATGCACACTTGGAAAGGACGCGTGAGGCTCGATGCCTGAAGCAAATGGCAAACATTGATTCAGATGTCGCCTATCCGCCCGTGTCCATTTTCAAGTCGCGCATACTCTCCCAGCCACCCTACTGCTCTGCTCTGCCACTAGCATGATGTCCGATACTTGGCTAACATCACATGACCAGTTCCGAAACCGAGACAGATCCAACAGACCTGGCCGTGGGCAGATTGAGCATAATGTACTGGAAGGACTTCCTATCAACCAGTATAGAGAGATCGAAGTGACTGTTGGTACAAACACTACCGACAACAAGCCGATAGATGTCAATGCCTGGCCCGAATTACCTATGCCGCGGGACTCTCACATGTTGCCGGAGCACTCACAGCAATTACTCCGTGCTGCGCGCTCTGGGCGTACAATCAAGCCACCAGCGCCGCCTGAGGATGACGAAAATGAGATGAAAGACGAGGAAACAGAACACAAAGAAGTCCCTGTAGGATTCACTGTCAAGAAGTATGTAAAGATCGCGCGACACAACGAAGCACCAGAACCCGAATATCTTGCAAAGAGGCGGAAAGGCTTGCCATCACAATATATCAACGGCCAGGTTCAGGCTCCGCTGAGAGAGACCAAGGTCAAGAAGCTAGACGCCGAAGGTAACGTCGCGGTATACAAAGTCCTAGCACCAGAAGGACAGACCGTTGAAGGCGAAGTTGCACCTACAGACGCAGCTATTGAGGTTGCACCAGTCATTGCAGCGCCTGGTACAATTGTAGAAGGAGTCGGTGTAGTCAACGCAGAAGGTATAGTGGTGGCGAATGACATACTGCAACAAACACCACCACGTAGAAGACCACCGCCTCCTAAGAAGAAGAAGTCGAAGCACATTCCTCGACCAGGCCCAGGGAGAGGCAGGAAGAGGGTTGATTTCGTTGAAGGCGCAGAGGGGCAAGGAACTCCAGCACCTGCTGCTAGCGGCGATATACCTACTATTCGCGACTTGAAGGCTGGGGAAGGAGAATCTGTAGAGCCTTCTGATCGAGATACACCAATGGGTGAGGCTGGGGAGGATGACGAGTCTGGGGATGAGGGCTCAGATGAGGAAGAGCAAGACCATGACCATGATCAAGACCAAGATCAAGATGACGGAGCCCCTGTAACACCTTCGAAGGCGCCGATCGTACCTACTAGCGGCCCAGTCGTGGAGATGACAGATGCGCCTGACATTGCTGCGCCTACAGAGCCGACTGTCGTAACAGAGACGTCTACCAGCATACCGCTCGAAACCTTAGAACACCCACCAAAGGAAGCGCAACCTCTACCGACATCCGTGCCAGAGCCGGAGGTACTGGCCGATGCTCAGAACCGGTCCAGTTCGCCAGATCTTCCATTATCTACGGTCAATCATAGCCGGCAAAACTCGACAAGCCAGTTGCCCACTTCAGCAACAACGATTGATCCAGTCGATCCAATTAGTACAGCTGAGCCAATTGAGCCAACTGAGCCGGTTGAAATGGTTGAGATGGTTGAACCAATTGAACCAGCTAATTCAGTCGTACCGATTGTACCGGAGCCAGCAGCTTCGGAACCCACAGCCTCGGAACCCGCTCCTGCACCCATTCCTTCTACAGAGACGGATTCTTCACCTACAAGCGCGGATGTCCTAGTTGGGGAGCCGGTAAAGACATATGTGTCTGTACCGGAACCAGAGCCTGTAGAGGCAGCAGTGCAAGAGGGAACCTCAGTGGCGCCATCTGAGAACAGCCCAGATCTCCTCGGCAGTTTGGAAGCGGAGTTAGATAAGAAGGAGTAGGATCTCCACACATAGTCGACTTCCAGCGCAAGGATGTGTGCTCGTTACAAGCAAAGGTATTCAGGATATGGATACAGTTCATGGCAAAGTGCATGTTCCAAACCAGAGCCTGTATGCAACTCAGCCTGATGAGGGTTTAGGTTATGCGTGGTCTCTGTGCAAGATGGAATTCATGAGAGAGACTTCTTGAATGCTCGATGGAATCGGGGGATCTTGTATATCATGTCCAAGTACATTACGTTTGGCTAGCCAATATGTCATTAGCTTCAACGGTGTTATCCCAGTGAGCGGGGCGGGGCCAGGAACGATAACGCGGATTGGTCTACGTCTGCGCGATTTGGAGTTCACCAGCAAGGCCAGGATCCAAAATCTCCAGGAACCCTGCAAACGGCGCTCAGAGGCGATCAGTCGTCGGAAAACAAGATTCCCCGCAGCCTCGCAAGTTGCACAACAGGGATTCAGCCAAAGGATGACGTATTAGGTTATGATGTCTTGAGCTCCACTGTGTGTCTACAATGCCAGCTCCATATTGCCGTCGATCATCTCAGACAATCGTCGCCATCGGTTTTCTCCATTCAGTTTGATAAATCGTGTTTGAAAGTTCAAAATGACTGACGTGGTTGCCGATCTCAAGAAGCAGACTGGTGCGCTGCAATGTGGGTTTCCAAACGGTGCTTTAGGTTCTTAAAGCTGATATGATCCTCTAGCAAGCGTCAACAGCGTCGCCAAAACCGCAGGAAGTACACCAGCAGCAAAGAAACCTGTCTCTACGCCAGCCAAGGCTACACCATCCGCTGCGTCGAAGACCACACCAGTCCCTCCTGTCAAGAAGGCCACAAGCACAGCCTCGTCAGCAGCTAAGCCGAGGACACCTCTAGGCACACAGAAGAAGCTACCAATACGCAGTGCTGCTACTACCGCGTCTACATCCGCAAAGCCCACTGCTACACCTTTGAAGAAGACTGCGACTACCGCTTCGTCTACAGGGAAGACGGCGATCAGTGCCGCCTCGAAGCCTGCAACTACAACTGGAACAGCTGCTACCAAGAAGGTAACACCTGTAGCCACAAGTGCCGCAGACACTACTGTCACGCCCGCGAAAAGGGTGCCCAGGAAGCTCAACGCGACTGGAAGCACGCCGGTTGCTAAGACTGGGGCCACCAAGCCGGCCAGCACAACAACGACAGGCACAGGACCAACGCCTACCAAGACTACGGCCAATCCCCCCAAGTCGGCTGCGAACCCGGCGACTAAGTCTGCAATTACCCCTGCGAAGGCTACCCCCGTGAAGAAGAACATCGATGGTACGTGGCCAACCCCTAACTCCGTAATACGTGCTCACCCGGCCCCAGGCCAAGCTGCCCCTGCAACCAAGAAGAATGTTGTGTCTCGCGGCGCTGGCGCTGCCTCAAGCGGCGTCAACTCCACCGTTGGTGCGACCACCGGCATCGTGAACACAGTCGCCGACTCTGCAACTTCTGGCCTGAACTCTGGTATCAACGGTGCCACAGGCGTGGTAGGAAACGGGCTTGACCGAGTCCCCGGCGGCGTGGGCAAGCCTGTCAAACACGTTACTGATAACGTGGGCAAGACAGCCACAGGCGCAGCCGATAATCTTTACTACACTGCGGGCGCGGCGACCAAGGGCGTGCAAGGCACTGTGTCTAAGACCACAGGCGCTCTGAGCAAAGGTGATGTCCGTGGCACTGTTGCGGGCGCTACGTCTGGAGTCGGTAACACGGTCAAAGGCGCTGGGAAAGGTCTGGGCAACACCGTCGGCGACGGACTTGGAGGCGTGGGCAAAACTGTCGGAGGCCCCGTGGGAGGCGTAGTCAGTAACGTGGGCAAAGGCGCTTCGAACGCCGTGGGCGGTATAACCAGCGGCCTCGGCGACGGCGTTGGTAAGCTCGGGAAAGGCGATATTATCGGCGGCGTTGGCAGTACACTTGGGGGAGTTGGAAGGGGTGTAGGTGGCCTTCTTTCAGGCGTGACTGGCTATGGTCAGAATGAAGGCGAGAAGGTGAATGCGCCAGAGGGTAAGAAGGAAGGGCAGTTCTTCTGATGGTTAGGGCATGGGGAGTGGGACCACATGGACGAAAGAACGAAAAGAAGGATGCGGAAATCAAAAGCTTGGGTTCAGGATTTGCAGTCTGAGTGCGGAACGGAGGATCAGGAGTATATTGATGCGTGGGTCCGAGAGCTGGAGACCGTGCCGGAGTAAGGTATATATATAGCATACGTAATGATGGTATTCTGGTATCTATCTCCTATTGTGGTATGTATTTCTTATTGTGCAAGCCGATCGTTGGACACTTTGTTGCCATTACGACGACGACCCGCTATGGTGTTTCGAAGCCCTGATCGTAGGAGAGACTGCACTGATATACGACAGGCTCGGGTGAAATCAAGGAGCAGACATAGTAGTGCAGACTAGGGGGTCGTCGTTCTATCGTAAGACGAAGTTCGTCATCGCAAAGCCAAGTGTTGACAAAACAGCCCTTCTAAAAGCAAACGGAGTATGATAAGTTGAATTGGAACGAGCCAATTCTGGTCAGTAGATCTCTTGGCTACCATAAGACCGAAGATACAAATGATAAGCCACGTTTCGCACACGTGTGACACAGGTGAACGGCTCGGTGCTACCAAGCTGTGTTGCGCATGCCAGCAGCCGTCGCTACTGTGCGAAATGCGGCAGTCAGCATCGTCCTAGGAAGGATGACGTCCAGGTATGCTTGACTGCAAAGGGAAAATTGCCCGATGCAGATCGTACCTGACGATCTTCGTTGCTAATAGCGGACGAGATAGGTCCTTCTTGAAGACGACAAGGCCGGCGGACAAAAGGAGGCTGAGACCAAGACGGGGTCAGCCATTTGCAGCATCTTGCCATCTGGTGCTACTGAATGAATCTCGTCGTCCGTCTGGTACCTCGGCGAGCATTTGAGGCAGTGCGCGATTGCGCTCTTTTTGATGTGCTTGGACGGTGAAGCTGCATTGCTTGGCTGGCATTGAAGGTCGTCTGGTGTAAGCAGACAGTTCAGGCCCTTGTAAAGATCATATCTCGATCAGGTCGAACACCTTCCTAAAACATGCTGTCAGTGTTCTAAAAGTATTCTAGGCGCATCGTGCACCGTGGCCCCGGCGCCCTCACGGCGTTCTCCTGGATCGTCTTCACACGTGCGATACGACCGAGCAATCCAGACTGGTGGCAAGCCATCAGATTGACAGGCGGCTGTGATAAGTCGATAAGCCCGAATGCCAAGCGCGCAGTATCCAGCATACGCATGTGTTTCACTCAGAAGATCTGTGGATACTTGGCATGGTGTTGGAGAAATTGAATGCCAGAAGCTTGGGTACGACTTGGGGGCCGTCAAAGCACCGAAATTAGATCGGCAGGCCCGAGATCGATTGCGTACGCGGTCGCAACCAGCACGGCTCTACAAGCAGTCTGTCGTGAAGGGATCGTGGTGTAGAAGAGATTCCAAGCTTTGGTCCGCCGTTACAAGTTCCCTCAATAAGGCTAGCGGTATCCGTGCGTGTTTGCACTGCATGGACGCGCATGACAGCTAGGTGACAAGACGGTGAACTGCGATCGTCAGTAACGCCTTCCCTTTGGAAAAGTCGTTGCCAACGGTCTCCCACGATGATGCATGCGCAGGCGGAAAATTATCGTTGGCATGCGTCTTTTGATTGATGGCGCGAGGCTGGCTTCTGCACAGCGGGCTTCGAGCCGCACGCCTCTTCCGCCTGCACTTGGCGCCGCCTGGCCAGCACTCTTCAAACTTGGCGCTCATCTGCTTCTCCGTTGTGCCACGCCACGAAGCTGCGGTTGATGAGTGTACAACACCGAAGTACCCAGCGCTATGAGAAACGCAGGCAAGACGTGGCTTCGATACCCCCAGCAAAGCTGCTTGAAAGCCTCAACCTCCAGTTCTCCCTTCCAAATGTCGTGTTTCAGTTGTGAGCTGATTCCTAGGAGTCTTCACGTTTGAACGGGTGGAGCGGGAACGCCTCAGGCAGCGTCCGTCTGGGGAAGCAATGCAGCTGCTCGCATTGGAGGAGAGTCGAAGCCTGGGCTCCGTCACGGCAATACAAGGATCCGTATGCCTGTCGTGAGTTATTGTCGTAATGCCCCGAATAATAATCCACTCAAAGCGGGATTGACAGGCCTGCGCTGAGAGGTCGCCAAGCAACATCGACGAGACCCAAGTGGAGTTTCAGAACCGGGGAGGCCGTTGTTGATCGCATGGGCGCCAACATCGCACTTTTGAGTCCACTAACTTGCATCAGCATGCAGATCTCCGACGGGTCTGGGAAGGCAACGGCTACAGTTGCATCGGCCTAGCTCTGTACGAATCCCGACCGCCTCGAGCAGCTTCAACAACCCCGAAGACAATGTTGGTGAGGTGTGGCATTGCGCTTCGCACTCGTTTGATCCGAGCCACGCCTGTCAGCGTCCTGTTGCCCGCTAACACAAACCTGACACTCTGTGGCGACGCAGGGGCATCCAAGCAACTGTCAGAAGTCTTAACATGGTGTTCTTTAATCTTGAGAGGCATATGCGCTGTGCAGGTTTTCGACACCACTTGGCGCGCATCCTTTGGGACCCTCCCCCTCGCATACCGCCTTCTGAAAACCCCGGCCATTCGCCCCAAGGAGGGTGGAGTGTATGACTTGGCTCGGTCAGTAGATCTTGGCCAGCGCCTCCGGACTGGAGGCTGGTCAGCATGGGTACGATGCTGAGCATCCGGGCCTACAGGGTACTGCTCTGTCTGGAGTATATCTTGGGGCTTGGTCTCGCACTTAGGGTGGCATAACCAGTCGACTCAGGCAGTGCTTTCGTTGCGGTCCTTTTTCTCTCAGCATTAGTCTATCCGAGCGTTTGGCATTGACCCTACGGCCCTATTCCTACTACACCATCGTTACTTGCAGTAGGGTCCTAGCGTCTCTTGTCTAATTCCACGGCGGTTTTGTTGCACCATCTGGATTCTGTGCATACCCTACTTCCCTGTCGGAACACCTTCGGACGTTGATCGTCGGCTTTTCTACCCCACAATCACTTGATCGCCTGTGGGCCTTCCAGCCATCTATATAAGAGACTTGGTCTTCCGTGGATCAAACACATCATCATCAGCACCAACAGCTTCTTTCAGCAGCATACACACTCTTTACTGGCTTTTTTCGCACAGCAGCAACTCTCATCAACATGCTTTTCAAGACCCTTCTCCTCGCCTCCACGGCCTCCGCGACCTGCCTCCACGGTCTGTCAATGTTCAAGCGTGCCACTGGCAGCGAGAACGACACCGTCGAGGTCAGTGAGTTTGGTTACGGTCCTCAGGATGGACCGTTCAACTGGGCCTCGCTCGCTGCTGAGAACGAAGCTTGCAAGGCTGGCACCAACCAGTCTCCCATCAACATCGGTACGGAAGATCTTCCAGGGAACCTGACAAGACGGGACGTGATTATCCACAAGCGAGCTTGTGTTAACGACTCATCCTCAGATTCCACTATTGGTGCTGCCAACGGCCGCCCGGTTGTTGACATCCCGGATCAGTCCGTTGACTTCTTGAACCTGGGAACCACCATCGAGGTCGTCGTCAACGGCACCACCCGCTTCAACGGAGTAGACTTCCGCCTCAGGCAGTTCCACATGCATACCCCGTCTGAGCACCACATCAACGACGAGTACTACCCTCTCGAGGTCCACATGGTCCACCAGGGTGTCCGTACGTAAACCCCCATCCCCACTCCTCCAACATCACAACTAACCCCTCACAGGTGACAGCACCCAGCTTGCTGTCATTGCCCTGATGTTCCAGGTCTCCGCCTCGAAGAGCGACCCCATCATCGCCGGCCTCAGCTCGAGCCTGAGCAAGATCGCCACCCCAGGCTCCAGCACCACCATCTCCAGCGGTCTGGACTTCAGCAGCGTACAGAAGAAGATTGCGTCCTCGGACATCCTGCAGTACTCCGGCTCGCTCACCACACCTCCCTGCGCTGAGGGCGTCACTTTCCTCATCGTCAAGGAGCCGCTTGCCGTCGGTGTTGAGGACTTCAACGCCATCAAGAAGATCGTCAAGTTCAACTCCCGCTTCATTCAGAACACACTTGGCGAGCAGAACATCTTGGCTATTGGTGCGGCCAGCGGTTCCGCATAAACTGTTCGATGGTAGAGTGATGCTGCAATCATAATTCAAGTCGTTGTTGTTGGTTGCATAGCGTGGAGAGCGAGGAGTTGGCGCGGAGATCGGATGCTGCTGTGTAATTCTCTCTTTTTTTCTCTCTATAGATTCAATTCGCATTCAGCTGCTGATTCTGCATTGCTTTTCTTGTGTGGTGACAATATTCATGTCCAATCTACAAGTGAAGTCGTTTCTTTGAGACGCGACATGTGTGATCGACCACGATCGCGGGGTACTTCGACAGCGTCTATCCGGATGATCGGGTGCCCAATCTACTGGAACCCAATGGTCTGCAATTTCAGGGATGTTGCTGTGTCTCGGATTGTGGCATCGCTCCCTGGGACCTTGGGGTGATATGGCGGCTCGGTCAATGGACGACAGCATCTGCCTCTAGCTATGGACGGGACGAGAATAGGACGAAAATAGAATACAGGTCTTGTAGCATAAATATGGGTGCATTGCTAAAGGGTATCTAACACTAAAGTCTACAAGTCATTATCGCGACCAGTCTAAGTTTTGATCCCACCGTGTGGACAAGCCATGTCATGATTCTAAAGGGAGCATGATGACAGCACCAACAGCCTCCTAGGTCATGACGCACATACAGTCCCTCGCATAGTTCCTTCAAATCCTCACCGCAACCTTCCATCCCGCGACGTACATCCTTGTGAACGTGAACAGACTTGCGCCTGCCATAAGCAGCACGCCAGCGAACACGTTCAAGCCCCAGTACTTACCGTGGTTGCTCGTTACGATTGCGCCTGCAATTGGATTACCGATCAGACCCGCAAAGGACACACAGGCCTGGAATATGTCAGTGAGCTAAAAGTGGAAGGCGCGAGGCTTGAAGACTTACAAACGTGACGCCAACTCTGACGCCGATTTGGTGCACTTCAGAAATATGAGCCATCTGCGCAGGAAGGAGTGACACGTAAGCGCCAGACGCAAATCCGTAAAGTGCAGCGAACGTGATGTATGCAGCGTTGCTCGACGCAGGGAGACCAAGCGCAAGGACAATGATACCCGCGACAGTACACCACAGCGATTGCATGTTGAACTTGCCAACCTTGTCGGACAACGCACCGGGGATGATACGACCGAAGATACTCGCTGCGTTGAGGACGGCGAGGAGATATCCAGCGAGCCGCGCACTCATGCCGTCGGCAATGGCCTGAACCTCGATGAAGTTGATCGGGATGAACAGACCCATGAAGAAAAGAAACGAGGATGCTGTGAGTAGGACAAAGCGGGTGTCGGCGAAGGGCTCGAGGAAGACTCTGAACTGCAGCGCGCGTGGGCGGGCCGGCAGTCGAGATTTGACTGTCAAAGAGGCGACGATGAGCAAACCCAGCAGCATGAAAGCGATGGCGCGCATCGTCCAGCCAAAACCGATTTTAGGGATCAAGTGCGAGGCCATGATGGGGATGATGATGCCTCCGAGTCCGCTGCCAGCAGCCATAATGCCGTATGCTGCGCCACGCTTTGCGAGAAACCAGGTCGGGATAGTGCTTGTCGCAGCGTTGAAGATGCAGTTCAGACCCAACGGGCTACATATGGCTTGAGACAGGATGAATTGGTAGTACTCGCTGGAAAGGGAGGTCATCATCAGACCAAAGACATGGAAGAATGTGCCAAACATGAGTAGGTACTTGGGACCGTAATTGTCGAATGCCCATCCGACGATAGGGCCGGGGAAGAACATCATAAAGATTTCGATGCTAGCAATCCAGGCGATTGACGAGGGCGAGTAGTCCCGTAACTGATGGGTTTGGTAATAGTTCTGGAAGACTCCAAGGCAGTTGATCCAGCCAAAGGAGCAGAAGAGGCAACAGAACCCTCCAAGAAGACACAGCCATGCATCTCTACCGCCATCGGGAAATTGACTTGGGTGGAATGGGCTAATCGGCTCAGATGCGGGAGCTGATGGTGGTGCTTCTGGCTTTTCGTGTGCGTCAACGGGAGGTTGTTCGATATCAGGTCTTGGCTGGATTGGCTTCTCAAGATTTTCGACAGAGTTTGCTAAGCTCGTGCCTTGCGACATCTCGGATACAATGTGTTTGCCAACCATCGGTGTTTCTGGCTAATTTCGTGTCGAGTGCTCCGCGGGCGTGCAGCTTGTATGATGCTGCCACTGTAGGACGCAGTCTGTTCAGTGATCGTGAACTTTTCGATCTGCAGGTTGCTTTGCATGTTATTCTCGCAGGGCAAGGGG
>JUDZ01009610.1:0-31024 GCA_000812845.1 Stagonosporopsis tanaceti | reverse complement strand
AGTGTGGATAGTTGAGTGTGGATAGTTGAGTGTGGGTAGTTGAGCGTAGGCTGAAGAAGTGGATGTGGATTGAGGAATTGTGTGCAGTTTGTGTTAAGGGTGAGATGGGTCAAAGAAGATAGATAAGTGAAGGGAGACGCCATGCATGCTAGTGGTGCGAAGATGGAAGACGAAAAAAAGGCACGAGTATCCAATGATGCATCTTTACATTGTGTTTATCGAGCACTGAACCCCGGCCCCAAGCCATAGAAGTGCGCCCAACAAGTCGCCCAGTACCAGCGACTATTGTCAGGCTCTCCAAGAAGCCCTCGCCTCCAACTGACCAGAACGGACGAGTCCGATTCTTCTGGCCATCGGATGCCCAAAGTCCCTTCGCACCGACCCACCGCGCATGACTATCTAACACGTCGGTGAAATCAGGATTCGTAACTATCTGGCTCGACACCGACACTAAACTCCCCCCTGAAGTCGCGGAACAGTTCTTCAGAATACTGCGACCGTTTCCACTCATACTGGAAGACTTTATTCTCCCCCAAACACGTCTCCATAGGCCGAGCCAGCGCAGCTTCTTCGTCTATAGCAGCCTGGCAGCGCCTCCATTCCCACTTCCTCATACCGTCTGGTCGGAAGTCGCAGTGGCCGAAGTCGATGAGCTTGCATTTCCATTTCTGACCCACAGGGTCCCAATGTACTACAGTGTTGCGCGGGGTGCTCTGGTCGAGATTCCGAATCTCCATGTGTTGCATGAAATACTGGATGATCTGTAGACCGTCGTCGATAATGTGTTTCCAATGTTGGCGTGCTGCTGGTTGTGATGATGATGTGCAGTGCAGATCCGTCATGGGAAAGCCGGGCAAGTATTGCAAGAGAACTCCCGGTGTACCCTTTATGCTAGTGCATTCTGTGTTGTGATGTTTTGACGTGTAGAATGGCGGAACGCGCACGCTGCTGATGAGTCGAGGTGTATCTTTCCCATCGATACCATGCATTCTCGCCCTTCGATATACTTCCAGCTCTGTTCGGTACATCTTCAAACACTGAACCTGATAGAACATCTCTTCATACGCATAGGCTTCGTTTGCGTTGTTGTCTTCGCTACTCTCGCTCTCGTTACCGTTCTCGTCGTCCTCATCGAATTCCTCCCCGGCGTAATGCAAATCCTCATTGGACATGAGGTGCAGGAAGAATTTGACAAAGTCTTTTGACCACCGCCTCTTCTCAAACTCCGTATCTCTTCTTACCGACCACTGTCCTTCTTCATGGTCGGGATCTCGTAGCTCAGTGCTGTAACGTCGATCATACAGTTTCAGCACGAAGTCACCTTCAAGGTCGAGACCAGGCTCAAAGATGCGTACAACCATGGCTTGAGCCATGGTGAACGGCGTGAAGGTTTTGATGATTGCAGCTTGAACGTGGCGGCCCATGAGCTGGAGTCGAATGGTTTTTCCAACTTTGTAGACTTCTGCAGCTGGTTCACAGATGCTGTCCAATTTTGCGAGCTCGGGCGCACTTGTTCTTCGACGTAGCGGTATGCGGCCTGGTGCAGCGTGGGGCACAGGTTCCAGAACAGCGGCGTTGAAGCTTATGGAAGACATTGTTGTAAGGTTGTAAGTGTAGAGATGACTTGATGGTTGAAGGAAAGAGAAAGTTAAAGTCGACACGGAAACCAACGCACCGGTGTCAGCGAACCCTTTCACTTGCTTCACTGCACAATGCTTTCACCTCCACCGCTCGTCCTGGAGCGCCCTGCATATTATGGCGAGCCGTCGGATCGAGATCTACCGCACGATCCCCACTCCTCAGCTTTACTCAACTCAGCTTCAGTTTCAAGCGCCATGCCCAAGAACTTCCACCTCCAGGTTCGTGTACCAATTGCAACCAACAAAAAGATATTTACTGACTACAAGAACAGTCG
This sequence comes from Stagonosporopsis tanaceti, assembly GCA_000812845.1. Lineage (NCBI taxonomy): Eukaryota > Fungi > Ascomycota > Dothideomycetes > Pleosporales > Didymellaceae > Stagonosporopsis > Stagonosporopsis tanaceti. Next base: position 29,109 of record JUDZ01009610.1, on the reverse strand, counting down.
AAGGCTCGTGACGTAGGAGACTATGTCGGCCTCATGAAGAGCCCCCAGTTCTTCTTCGACCCCAAGGGCAAATGGAATGATTGCCACGGTGACGGCAAGGCGACCACCAAGGGAGTCTTCATCGCCCAGACCATGGCCGGGGTAAATCTCTTCCTTCTTCCACGAACAATTCCAGCAGAGCAGAGCTAACGACTCACAGACCGAAGACACACCAAAGTACCGCGTGCAAGTCCTGCTGGTCAAGTTCAACCACCGTGTTCTGGGACCCATCGTCCTTGAGCCTGGTCCTGATGGTCAGCGACCTTCCGACGACGATGTCCTCAAGGTCCTACGGGAGACAGTCAAGCTGGCTCGGAAGTAGACATGTTGCGTCTCGTCACGGCCTAACGACTACAGACGTGAGGCGACCTCTTTTGCGAGTCGTCTGCACTGTGTCCAGAGGCACTCAGGTACGACAGCCTTCTCTTTACTTCAGTGATACCCAGCATTAGCGACGGTTACTTTCGTGATACCCAGCATTAGCGACGGGCGTTTGGCATCATGATGGAATTTGGGATAAGCCGATAGGTCTAGACTTGGATTTGTTACTACATCAATACCGAGGTTAGGAGGCGGGGGCATTAGTGAAAGAATCCAAGGTTTACATCGGAATGGACGTGCTCAGGTGAATGGTGATTGCCCTGCGTGGAAGGTGTTCAATGGTATGGAGTAGAGTGTTGATCTCCAGGTAATCTAACAGCATCTTGTGTCGGAGATGTGACTATGGAGGGAAGATCCTCTGATGTAGGTTACAAATGCGTCAGTGAGCGTTTACATCCACCTGCAGAGAGGACTGTGCTGGATCCGACAGAACTGGGAACGACAGACTTGAAGAATACATTGCTTGGTTGCGATGTGTACCAACCTGCAACCAGGCCATTCAAGTCTTACAGGTGTTACAAGTTTTATACACAATATCTAAAATGCTCTCATCTAATCATTGAGCTTGCCGTAGAATGGCAGGCCGATGGCCTGTGTCAGCAGGCGTGCGTCCTTGTTATTTGTGGCATCGGTGATGATGGTGATGTGGCAACCGGGAATCATCTTAGGCGGGTATCTACGGCTGGTCAGAAGAGCGCTTTGAATGGCAAAATAAGCAAAACTTACGCGTCGTAGTTGACCTCAACCTCCGGGAAGAGGGCAAGCTGATCTGGGGTCAGACCGAATGAGATGTTGCCGTGACCGTCTCCTGAGGAGCCCGGCACGCCCTTCCACTCCTTGATCCTGGGAAGCACGACATCGATGAGCTTCTCGAGGAAGTAGGAGGCGTCTTCTCGTTCCAGGGTAGCGGTGACGGATACGTATCGCCCCTCGCGCAACCCCCAACCGATTACATTGTGCTTCGCCTTGTGTGACTCGACGCGCACGCTGGTGATGGCCTGCAGGATCATTCCGGCGACGTGCATATGTGCGCTGTCCTGCATGGCCTCGGGAACCATCGAGTGGACCACGACCTTTGTGATCTTGGGAATGTTGCGGAAGGTGCGCGGCTCCTGGAGCAGTCGCAGCACCTCACCCTTTCCTCGCGGCCCTCGCAGCGGTCGGCCCTTGAAGTAGGGGGAGTCGCCCTGCCACTCTCGTAATCTCTGCTCGACCTTGGGGGCGCGGAAGCCGGGCGGGTAGTGCTGGTATGTCATGGCGAGGATGTCCTGGGCGATGGTGCTTTGGTGCGTCTGCTCGAGGCGAGGGAGGCTGAAGGGGCCGGGCTGGAAGCGTCGCGACGCTGGGTCGGAGACGGGGAGAGGCTGGTGGGGATGCAGAGGGCCGCGGTAGTACTTGGGCTCGCGGTACTGGTATCTTGGTGTCGTTAGCTGGTGTGGCCGGGCGCTCGTGCAGGCGTCTCGTACCTGCTGGGAGGCAGCTGCTTGTTGCCCCGTCGCCGCGCGCGACTCCTTGCGATGGGATCAAAGTCCTTGAGGGCCTCCTCTGGCTTCGCGGGTGCGTCCACGAACGCGGTCGACTCGACCTCCGGGGCGGCGGCCGTGGAGGCATTGCGGCGGAACAGGGGCTGGAGTGCAGATGCAGCGGGCCTGGCGTCTCTGCACAGGGCAGCGGCCGTCCGGTATGGCAGCTCGCGCAGGGCCATGATGTGTGACGTCGTCCTGGCTGGTGCCGTGGTCGCCATGTCCACGGTCAAAGTTTCCACGCTGCGCTCGCACGGGCCGCTGGCTGCAGGGATGAGCGGCGGTTGCTCTCACCCCGACTAGCTCCACCCCAATCGCCGGCCCCGCTCGACTTGTGTTGCCAGGCAGCTGTTGACTACTATAGTGCAAGCCGAGCGCTGCCTCCTGCATTTGGCCTTGTCCAGAGCGTCTTGTTGTGTCCCCCATCCACGCGCACGCGGTCGCGTGTTCGTCGCCCACGCTCACGCCTCGTGCCGGAAGTCCCCACACATCGCTGGTGCGCTGCGCCTTCGCGAACCACGACCCCGCTGCGACCCAGCCGGCGCATTCGCCCGTCTCCTCCGCCTGCACTCCTGCATGGAACCCGAGCATCTGCAACACCCACTATGAACGGCATGCAGCGCTTTCTCAGCCGCCGTGAGAAGCACCAGTCCGAGAAGCGCAAGTCAAAGGAAGCTGCGCGCAACAAGGTACGCTCCGTCTCTGCTACTTCGGGCATCCCGTTGCTTCGTCCCGCAAGTCTGCAAGTCGACTCCTCTGACATGTTACTACCACAGGCAAAGTCCAGCCAGCCAGTCTCGTCCAACCTATACAAAATCTTCACCAATGAAGAACCAAAGACGACTGTCGACAAGGATGCGTCAAAGAACGTGCGTGTGGAGCCGCGAGTCATTTGTGTGTAGCGCTGACCCTCGCAGGCCACAATGCTGCTTTCGCGGCTGCAGGGTGCGGGCATTACAAGATTAGGAAAAGAGCAAGCGGAGCATGCGCTGGAATGGTATCCCGACGACATCGACAAAGCCTACGATGTTCTAGTACTCGCAAACGAGTCCATCGAGGGCGAGCTGAAAGACTACAATCCCGAAATCCAAATGGTTGGAGCCATCAACAGGAACATGGTTACATGTTACCTTGATGCTCTGCTTTTCGCCATGTTTGCAAGGCTGGATGCTTTTGAAGCGATGCTGTACGATAACTTCGACGACGAGCCAAGGAAGAAGCTCGCAGCTACACTGCGACTCTGGGTCAACTTGCTCCGGACGGGAAGACTCATCAAAGTCGAGCTGGTAAGTGCGACGAACACCTCGAACGACTTGTATCTCATGCACTGTTAGACGAAGCACCTGCAAGATGCCTTAGCCGAGTGCGGATGGGAGGATGCTGCTAGGATTTGCCAGCAAGATGCTTCCGAGGCCTTCACCTTCATCACCGGTGCACTCGAGCTACCTCTGCTTACCTTAAAGATGGACATCTATCACACGGGCCGAGAAGACAAAGAAGACGACCACAGGTTTGTCAACGAACGCTTACTCGAGGTCGCCATCCCTGAGCAGGAAGGAGAGGGCGTCATCACGTTGGAAGACTGCTTGGAGACATACTTCAACAATCGCATTGAAGTGAAACGGTTCCTGCAGCGACAAAACACGATAGGATCAATGAGATCCATAGAACGCGAGGAAGTGGACCGAGATCCGGAGAAGAGCGAGACTTTCCATGTCGAAAGTGTTGAGCTGTCGAGCCCTGAGTCCCCGATAGTGGCCACTCCCGTGTCGATTGCGCCACCCAGCCCTTCGACGCCTGTTCGACCCTTACTCAATGGACGTAAGCGCGCGGATAGCATCTTCAGCCAGAGAGTGAAGAATGCAGAACATAAGAAATTCGACGAGAAGAGGCACCTGGAGGATATGTGGAACAATAGCTCTGGCGGGCGGCCACGATCAGCCTCACTCCTTAGAAAGGAGGTTCTGATGCCCGCATGGCAGTTCTTCAGCCTCATTCGTAAGCTTACACCCGACTTTTCATGGTTGCGGCTGACCTTTTCCAGCCTGGTATACAGACAACGTCCCCAAGACAGACGCACAGGTCGCCGCGCATTTTTCGAGTCGACGCCCTGTCCTTGGTATCTGCCTCAAACGCTACTCTATGACTTTGAACGGTACTCCGAAGCGTCTCAACACGTACATCGACATCCCACTTCAAATTGCGCTACCGCACTTCGTATCTGATGACAGAATGACCGAGGAGGGTCCACTATTTGGCAACTTCAAGCTGGTGCTACAGTCTGTCGTCTGCCATCGTGGCGTGTCGGTCGACTCAGGGCACTATGTGTCACTGATCCGCGCAAATGATCAAGAGCACCCGACTACCTCACATACCGAAGACGACGACGGCACAGGAGCTTGGCTGCGATTCGACGATTTGGCAAATCCTCGTGTGGCCGATGTGGACATCAGAAAAGCATTGCGAGATGAATCGCCTTACCTCTTATTCTACCAGGTACAACCGATAGATGAAGAGCTGGCATCGAGAGGAGATCCACCGACCTACGCCGAAGCGCAGACTGGAGCGATCTCATCGCTGGCGTCCAGAGAGACACTTGTTTCATCACCAGAAGCTGGTGTTACGGATGCAGAGAGCGGTGGTGAATGGGAGCGAGTAAAGCCAGTCGACGTGCATCCTGAGTCGGTAGTCTCAGATGGGCCGATCGGTCGCGCCAGCATGTCTAGCAATAGGCGTAGCAGTGTGGCCTTTGACGACATCGAGAGCGTCTCGCGTGGTCGCACCGAACCTCCTACGCCCGCCGATGATTCCAAAACCAGTTTCCTGTCAGCTTCGCGCCGAGGTTCGCGGACATGGCTAGGCGGTACAAAGAGTCGACCCACGAGCCAGAGTGGTGAGGGACGGCTTTCACTTACGCTGTCGCGATTGACAGGGCGTGGCAGCAAAGACAAACTCACTATTACCGAAGCTGGGTCTCCAGAGGATCCAGTCATCGTCATAAATTCCGTCGATAGCCAGGACATCACAACACCTCCCGAAGACAACACCCCAGTCACAGAGGCGAAGGAGGCGAAAGAATCGAGCATCTCGCGCAAGAAGAGCAAGAAAGGGAAGAAAGATCACCATAGAAGCAAGAGCCGGGAACCTTTGGGAGAAGTCTCTGAGAAGAAACCGAAAGACAAAAACCGTCCGGACCGAGAGTGCGCCGTAATGTGAGATGCTCAGAGGTATGCATGCACTTTGGGGTGATGGTGGTTGTTGCATGAGTTTTGTTTTCTGCATAGCATTGCATACGACACTCTTCGACTGCGTCCGCCTGGGTGTTTCGAAGTATGTTGTTTGATTTAGCAAGGCGTTTCTGGGGCATACACTTGGGTATTGCATCTTCTTTTCTGATGAAGATGAAGGTGGAGTCGGTTCACACTGGCCAGCAATAGCATAGACGAGATACCCGTTGCCTTACTAGGGCGCAAATCGAAGACATCCTCGTTATGAGGTTTTGAATGGATACCTCTGGCTCTAGGTGCACATGTCTGAGTATGTTTGCTGGCTACAAACGTGTCCGCAGAAAGCGTTCGTCGCCCCTAGAATGGCTGTAGTCGCATTGGGCTAGAAGCTGAACCGCCGCGGCTTGGAAGGTGGCCTTTCCCGCCCAGTTGCGCTAGGGCCGGGGCAATCCCACCACAAAAGTCGACGCACCTTTCACACCCTCACTGTCCCCGCGCCGCAATCTAAACTCACGGCCCTCTCGCTGCATCAACTCCTGCACCTCGATCCCGGCACCAGTCTCAACCGTCACAATGGCTATCTCTCCCCAAATGTACGTCATTGTGCGCCCACTGCTCGCAACAGCTTGCTAACTACCGGCGCAGCTCCAACCTGGTCATCATCTTGTACGTCCCATCGCATGCGCGCGTCCACGCGACCGGACTCTAACAGCAGCCAGGGGTTTCATGCAAATTTCCAAGAAGATCCCATTCGATGACCCGAACGTGCTGACCGGCGTGCGCGCCCTGTACCTCGTCTCCAACGTTATCATCGCCGCCATCTACTTCTACGTCCAGATGCAGATCAACAAGAAGAATGGTGCGTCGCATCGGGGCTACGCCACAGCCAGTTTCCTTCTCACTGAGAGCATCCGGCTGACACGAAGCAGACATGACCGTCGTCAAATACGTCGAGCCTGCCCCCATGGGCTCCGGCGAGGAGCCCAAGTTCGTCGCCACCACCGTCAAGGCCTACGATCTCCAGCAGCTCAAGGCCCTCTTCAAGGGCCAGATGATGGGCGTTGGCATGATGGCCTTCATGCACCTCTACATGAAGTACACCAACCCGCTCCTGATCCAGTCCATTATCCCCCTCAAGGGCGCCTTCGAGGGCAACCTCGTCAAGGTCCACCTCTTCGGCCAGCCTGCCACCGGTGAGCTCGCTCGCCCTTGGAAGGCCGCCGCTGGCTTCATGGGTGCCATGCAGGGTGGTGAGATCAAGACCGACAAGAAGAGCATCGAGGCTGCTGAGCGTGCTGGCCGTGGTGGTGTCAAGGACGAGTAAATCGCCTTGTGACTTTGCCTCTAGCATATTGCGATCTTCACACTTGCCGCTTCTTGCATTCTGCGGCACAAAACGCTGTTGGACCGATTGATTGTACAATACTCATTGCAAATGTTACTTGTTGAGCCCACAAGACGGCTGTGCATTTGCGCTGCTGAAGACTTCTGATCAAGTGTTTGTGGTCGAGTATGACGACAATGTAGAGCCTTCTTTCAACAAGCATATGGTCTATTGATTAGGAGCTACCTACCTCAGCACTTGGAAACCCGAGGATGAGCAAACAGCAGGTCTTGTCATCCATCATCGTCATCCAATATCTGGGTTCCTTGCCTTCACCATCTCTCATCAGATGGACACCTTCAACGCACCGTCATAAAGCCACGTCTGAAATCTCATGCCCATCGTTCCCGATTTTGTTACCTCCGTCTATACCACCCTTTCTTTTCATGCCCCTCAACACTCCCTTCAGCTTCTCGTTCCGTCCACCCCGCTGCATAGCCTATCTCAACACCCTCCGTTCCGTGAATTAAGAATATCGCAACTCAGCACCCTTGACCCCAGCGTATGAACGAAGAATGTTTTCGCAATCAAGTCAGATAACGCGAGTCGCATGACACTTGATTCTCGTAGCACGCACACATAGCAACACCTTTCCGACAGACAACTGGTTCAAGCATTCATCATTCATATACAAAAGCCACTGACCAAAAAAGAAACAGCCCACCCGGCACGCCCTCACAACCTAGCCCTCCCCTCCCCCAGCACCTCCTCCACCGCAATCTCGCTCGTCATCAAAATACACGTATCCTTCAGACTCGCCACTCTGTGCCTATGATTCACCTCCTGATAATCCGCACTGGCCAGCATATCCCTAAAGTGCTCGATGCTGGGATAGTGCGCGAGCGCAATCTCGTCCCAGTCGCCATCGACCTTCTCCGTGTTGCCATTCACGCCCGTCACGTTGCCGACGATCTTGGCGTTGCCGCCGTGCCGCGCGCCGATGCTTTGTGCGAACGCGGCGCCGTACTTGAGATACTCGCTTTTCAGGCCGGGGTTGAAGGCGAGCAGGTTGAACATGGAGACTGCGCCCTTGCTTGCGCGGCTGTCTTGCTGGACGAAGTTGTCGATCCAGGCGTTGAGGTCTGCGGAGAGCTCCAGGTCCTGGCTTGAGTGCGTCGTTTGCTTTTTCTCGCGTGGTCCGCTGAGCGCGGGCACGGTTGCTGGGTCGGGATGCAGGAGCTTTTGGTTCGTGTGGTCAAAGTCCTTGATGAGCCGTGACGGTACGCCCGCTGTTACGCTCCAGTGGTGTTCGGTAAGTTTTGCAATGTCGTTAGGGAGGTCATCGTTGGTGAGTAGGATCAGGAGGATGTCCCATCGTATGTTTCGAGCAAGCAGGTGCTCAGTAGAGATCTTGGTGGGCAGGATGATCCATCGAACTACGCGAGAAACTACGAGCGGTTTCACAGCACTGGATCTAAGAGCTGACAGGAACGTGGAGAGAGGATTCGGAGTAGTGTTGTGAAGGGCAAGGAGGTGAAGTGTGCAAAGCGGCATTGTATCTTCGTGAGTCAAATGTGAACCTTGAACTCGACTGTAAGCTCGGTCCGAATGCAGAGACAAGGTGTGAAGAGGGTGTACTTCATAGAGATATGTTAGTCTTGATGACGTAAGACCACACGTGCCGAGGTACAACAAGAGGGGCATTTGGTGAACACTTTATGGTGTACTGGGTGAGTATGGAATTATCGTTGTAGAAACCATCAGTCGTTTTCCTCATCTTGTTCGTCGTCTCCTTTCTCAGACGCCTTGCCTTTCTCAGACATAGCATCGTCGTCTGTGGCAGTAGTAGGAAATGAGAGATGTTTCCAATCTTCGATCTGCACGATGTTAGCACGGAGCACAATTGTGGTCGTTGTGTAGCTGTACTCGCCTCTTCTGTGATGCTCCTCAGGCGGTCGCGAATACTGTCCACAGCATAGCTTCCCAGGACCAACCGGAGGGGTGGATAGCTACAGTGGCCTAGTTGCCACACTAGCTCTGCACTCTTCACAGCGCTCACAGGCTGTCTGTCGTTCAGCCATTGCACCATTCGTCGTGCATGCTGGGCTGGACTGGTTAAACTTGCATATGGCTCGCTTGGGTTCGGTTTCACTGAGAAGTGCCCATAACGTTTGGGCTTCGGAGGTCCTGCGCCGGGCGCGATAGGATACCCTGAAGGAACAATGTTGTCGTCTGGTTCGTCGAGCCTCACATGACCGGGCTCAACAAGCGTTGCCTTGATGTTGAATGCATCGATCTCGTAGAGCATGGATTCAATGAGACCTTCCACAGCATACTTGGTCGCACAGTAGGGACCCAGGCCTGGAACCCCAAGTGATCCAGCTGTGGAGGAGAAGATAAGGTAGCGACCGGCGTTCTGTTGGCGAAGGTACGGAAGAGATAGCTGGATGATGTGGAGTGTGCCAAGGAAGTTGGTGCTGAACTGGTTGCGCAAGTCGTATTCGTCCTGGTCCTCGCACGCGCCAATGACACCATAGCCAGTGCTGTTCACGATGATATCCATCTTGCCCCAGTGCTCGAGACTTTTCTTGAAGACGTAATCGACCGTGTCTCTTACTCTCACATCACACAACAGACCCAAACATCGTCTATCCTGCCATTCCTGCATCTGCTCAGGCGTGTTTTCATGTGTCCAGCCTACGGCAGTACATTGGTCACCATGAGCCAGAATGGCTCGTACTAGCGAGCGCCCAATGTGACCTGTCGCGCCAAAGACCTACGTATTGCTTGGTCAGCTGATGCGCGTGTTGCGGTAGAAGACGTTCATACAATCCATACTGCGCACTTCGGCGGATTACTCTCAGAAGGAGGCTCGCATGTTGCGGGCAGACGAAGATCAGGATTCTTGATGGCAGCGCCCGGCGATAGGCTCTGGCTGGCCGCGTCAAAGTCCATGAGGAGGTGCGCAGCGTAAGTCGGTGTCAAGATGGACGGGACGATTCGGCAGTATCGATAAGCGTGGTAGCGTCTGGCTCAGGGCATGAGGAAGCGGCGCTCGTCGAGCAGAAAGCGTGCGCCGTCTATGAACATCTGAATGGGAAAGGCGTCTTTACGATTCATGAAGTTGCTGACGAGGATGAAGAAGAGGACAAAAACATCCAGATGGATCGGCGAGGACAGGAAGAAGTGGTAGGCCAGGAACAGGAAGGCCTGGGCGCGGTATCTTGCTCTGATGGAGCGAATGACCCTGGCTGCTTTGATGGCGCGTGCAGGATCGACTCGATGGGCCTTGTAGATGACGATTTTGGAGAAGGTCGCCATGTGTTGGCGAAGGTCAAGGTGTCGTTGCAAGCGGTCGAGTGCTAATGAATGCACGATGCACGCTTCTTATCGATAGCGCGGAACATGTGAAGCCGTCTCTAAACTGCTATGACGTTTCGCTGGTGAGATACTTGAGTTGCTACACAATACAATGCACTCGCAATAGCGACACGCAGCTCACCATGGCGACAGCAGGTCCTTCACCCACACCCTCGGCCCTGCCGGTGGCCCATGGCTCTTCTTCGTAGGCGCTTTGCCCTGCAGCTGTCAATTGGTCCCCGCTGATTCCTCGCAGACTGTCCTTCACGCAGGGCTTCTTGCTGGGCCAATTCTCGATTGCGCTGATCATCTTCTTCTTCATCAAATTCTTTATCTTCGGCGAGCCCCCGTCGGCCGACGATCGCGCACTGCACCTCAGTTCCCTGCGGCGGGCGCGAACACTCGCCCACCAGCAGTCACTGCACTCACTCAAGCAGCGCACGCGCTCGAACTCGACCACAACGCCGGCATTGCGGCACAAACACTCGCGCAGCATCATCAAGAAGGGCGAGGAGAGTAGAGGCGGGCCGAGCATTGCGACCATCCTCGCGAAGACGTACTACAATGTGCAAGGCCACCAGCCCGAGAGTCTGGACTGGTTCAATGTCCTCATTGCGCAGACTATTGCCCAGCTGCGCGCCGATGCGAGGCAGGACGACGCGGTCCTGACCTCGTTGACTGAGGTGTTGAATGCTGGCAGCAAGCCCGACTGGATTGGCGAGATTCGCGTCACTGAGATCGCTCTGGGGGACGAGTTTCCCATCTTCAGCAATTGCAGAGTCATGCCTGCCGAAGACGGCTTCTGGTATGGGCCTGGCACTACAGGCGACAACGAAGGCCGCCTGCAGGCTCGCATGGACGTCGACTTGAGCGACGTCATTACCATTGGCATCGAGACAACTCTCAATCTCAACTGGCCCAAGCCCTTCTCCGCTGTACTGCCTGTAGCCCTTGCAGTCAGCGTCGTCCGCTTCTCCGGCACCCTCGCCATGTCCTTCATACCTTCGTCCTCTCCACCGTCGACAACCGCCACGACCCCCAGCCCATCACACCTCAACGACCGCGACATGCGAACACCTACCGACCCGCCTCGCCCCTCGACGTCCTCCTCGAACCCTTCCACCGCAAACCCCACTCCACACCGCCCGACGACGCTCGCCTTCACCTTCCTCGACGACTACCGTCTTGACCTCTCCGTCCGGTCTCTCGTAGGCTCGCGCTCGCGCCTCCAAGACGTGCCTAAGATCGCGCAGCTGATCGAGTCGCGCGTGCACGCCTGGTTCGACGAGCGCGCAGTGGAGCCGCGCTTCCAGCAAATCTCTCTGCCCTCGCTGTGGCCGCGGAAACACAACACGCGTGGCGGAGCCACCGAGGACGCCGAAGCCGACGCCGAGGACGAGGGGATCGATGTCGGGAGTTCGCCGCCGGAAGACGATGTCGCTGTGCCAGCTGCGGGGCTGGGGCTGGGGCTGGACGTCCCCCATCTGCCGTCTGTCACCACGCTGGAGGATCGCATCGAGGCCGAGGGTGCGAAGCTGCGCGAAGCGGAGATACGGGCTGGGGAGCGGAAAGCGACGCGTCGAGGAGACGATGGCATGAGGTGGAGAGGGGAGACAAGTCGACCGCGAGATGCGAGTAGACCGCATGTCCCCAATCGATTCAAAAGTGAGCTTTATAGCGGGCAGAAAGGCATGCCCGGTGCTATGCTCGAATAGAGAATGTCTCTTTACGCCTCTGTAAGATAGAGATTAGTGTGTTTGTACCTCACGAGCAATGTACAATAACGGAAAGAATAGTAACATGTAATGTTTGATGCAACACATAACCAGTGTTTGATCTGCTGTATCGCGAATCTTCAGCTACGACGCTTGGCTTTGACAAGTACCTCGCACCTTGTCTCGCAAACGAGAAGATGCATATCAGGTAGTATACACGCTAAGAAACAAAAACAAGGACCTGGGTCCCGTCGCAAGCACAAGTGTAGGGGACGTGGACGTCGAGGTATCAAACCGCCATGACACGCTCGAGCCATTCCAGGTAGCATCACGAAGGTTCAGAAGCTGCTGCTATGACGCAGCAAGGCCGCAGAACGACAGTTCTATTGCCAGGTCGGCGCAGCATTATTGACTGGTAGATTCGTCGCGTACGCCGGTGGCTGAGGTGCCTCAGGCTGGACAGGGTAGAATGGTGGCTGTTCCTGCTTGGGTGCTTCCTCAGGCGCGCTGTATGGTGGTGTAGGTGCGGAGAAGAACCCATCTGGTTTGGGAACGGCATTTGCCTCTGCTGGCAACTGCTGCTTCTCAGCTACGGATGTGGCATTGGTATCACCTTGCTGAGCAGGCCAGCTGTCTGGTATGGCGGTGGGGAGAACGCGAGATGGTGCAAGCGCTGGCTCAGACGGTTGGACAGAGTGGGCTTCTGGTTCGGTTGATGCGCCAACCTCTGCCATAGGCTCGTCGGCACGTTGCGTCACTCCATTCATCGATGCGGGTTTGGGTGTCGGTCCATCGGCTGTGATGGACGGTTTCCTTCGATAATGCAGGGTGACGACTAGGGATTCCGGCTCTTGGTCCTCCTCCGACTGCTCGACCAGATCATCGTCGTCGTCGAGGTCCATCTGATCTGGCATATCCTCCTCTTCGTCGCCTCCATCCCAGGAAGTGGCATCGTCGTCCTCCTCCGAGTCCATTTCGTGGTTCAAGTGTGAGCGGTTACCAGTCCGGGTCGAGCGACTCTGTCGCGGCTCTTCCGAAACGTCGGACCTAATGTATTCTCCAGTAGCCGGCGAAGCGCGATCCGTTGTTTGCCCACTGTGAAGCGTTTCGCCATATGTGCCGGTTGCACGGGATCTGACCTGACGTCCACTCGCAGTAACAGTAGGGCCCGCGTGCAAAGGTGATGAATCCCGCGCAGACTGTCGACCTGATCGGCGTACAGGGGCATCGTCTGAGTCGAAGTCATCGCCTTCATCAAATGTGTAGCGTAGACGCTTGCCGCGGGTACGACCTTCGTAGAGCGAGAAGCCGGGATCGGGCCGCGTGAAGGCGGCAGTGCGGTTGACACGGTACTCGCGGCGCTTTCGCTTCTGTGCTCTTATTAGTACTGTACATTGCGTGTGAGTTTGCAGCACTCACCACCTCGGAGGCTTCGAAGCGCGGGATGGCATTGGTCATTCGCTCACTGAGCGCCTTAGCCTCCCTGTGACCATCCTCCTCAGACAAGACATTGGCCAGCACCCTCAGCTCATCAATGGACCCAGCAACACTCCACCATGTCGCTTTGGGTGTGTGTGGGTTGCTCTCACGGTAGATGCGGAAGTGGGTGTCGTTTTGCCCCTCGATCAGCCAGTACCGGCGCTTTTCGCCGTCGCGGCCCCATGGCTGCACGGAGAGGGGGATGTTTGTGTCGAGCTTGTCTTTCGTCGTGCGCGATTTGTACGCTTGCGCAATCATGGTTTTGACTTCCTCGCTCTGGTTCAGGCTCCAGAGACAGAGGGTGTGGAGGAGGGTGATCTGTTGGGATGGTCAGCGCCGTCAGCAACCTGGCATGCGGCCACCTACGCGCTCTGTCGGCGACATGGTGTTGAATGAGCGACTGCCGCTGAGAGGGTTGGCTTTATTCCACTTGACGGGCCACTGCGACTTTTGGGTTTGGATGGCTTCTTCGAGAGCCCGACCATAGTGCCCTTTCCTGTGAAGGCGTATGTCAGCCAGCTGCGCGATATCCCAAGTGCTTCGCGATGGGTCCGCGACCAGCATCGAGGCATGCGAACGGGTGTGAAAGGCTTTACGCACTCGACAGGCTTCTTGCGATTGAGGACGAGGCCAAGGAGCGCACACAAGAGGCCCTCGACATCTGGTGACGGCGTGCCTTCTGCGACGCCCAGCTCGACGTCTTGGGGCCCGACATGTGGCGCATTACGGGGGAAGGCATCGTTGAATCGCGACCGGAACATTACTATGAACTGAGGGTCAGAAACATTAGCGGCGCTCTGGTGTGGACATGATGCACGTGTAAACCAAGGCCAATGCGCGACGGGACGCGATTGACGCGTCCAATACGTACAGCAGTATCTGGATTGTCTTCTGGGACATATTCATGGGGTGGCGACGCCGGACGCTGTCTCGGTGGTGGTGATGGTGACCGTTTGTTGAAGAAGCTGAGAAGGGTGCCATTCTTCTTGCTCTTCTTCTTAGACGCAGCTCTGAGTGCCTTTGTGGGCGCAGTCTCGACGGACAATTCGTCCTCGGTAGGGGGCGCTGACGACAGTGCTGAGTCGGACTCGGAGTCGCTCATGTTTGTGGTTGTGGTTGGTGGTGATGTTGGTTGTGGAGCTGCCCAAGTGGACGACGAACGTCAGGGCTAGGCGCAACCCGCGTATGAGGTAACGCCCATTCACTAGCACAAAGAAAGGCTAATGGATTCGGGCCCGAATACCTAGGTAGTCTAGGATATCAGATATATCTGCTTTCAGCTGTCGAACGATTCTGCAGATGTATGCTCACAGGCACAACGTGTAGGAGCGGTGCACAGGAAACGTAGCATTTGATTTTCACAAATCCAATTGTTCAAACCAGCAACCTCTATGTATCCTTTTAAACACTTCTTGCTTGCTTATTCAGAACGTAGTCGACATGCGCGCGAGCCGTCGTACCATGTCCACAAGCCATGGTATCCAACGAATTACACTCCTTTTCTTGCTAATGCTTCCATGGCGGCGAGCGGCGACCTGTGTGATCTAGTAGGAAGTTCATCTTCTTTGTGGTCAGTCTCGAAGGATTGGACATTGAAGTTCAGTCACAGGCGCTCAGGCACTTGCGCAAGCTGCAACAACCTATGCCGATCCTATTTTCCTCATCAACGAAGTAACCCCGGACAGTCTGATATCTCTTCGTGTAATTGCACGGCCGCAAGATAGCATCTCAATGTATGTTTCTCGTGAATCATGCGCTATTTCTTGGTCGTATCTCTAGGATGTGGTCATACGGTACGACCAGCGGTTACGAATGAACCCTAGAAGCTCGCGTCACAGTGGGGTGCATCCAGTGCGAACTATGACTGAACGACCTGTATTCTCCAAGTGCCCTTTCTTGGTGTTGTGTACGCCGGAGGCACCTGTTTTGCCGCTTTCTCCAGCTCTTTTGCATGGACAGCCTTGTAAAGCTGCCGTACAGATTTTCCTCGGTACACTTCAAGAGGTTGAAATGACACAACTCGTGTGGAGGGTCAAATAGATGAGTTTGCGTTGCGTGAACTGAGTGGCGAGTTACGAGTGCTTGTCCCCGCTTTGGGACAATCTCCAACTCCGTTCGTGGGCTGCAGAACTTGATCTCGTTTCCGTTCCTTCAACTCATGGGCTTGGTCGCACTATATGACAATTCTCTGCAGGTTCTGAACAGTGAGCTGGAAGGGTGACATTGTGACCGAGAAATGGACAAGTCATTAGAAGTGTGCAGTTCGCCGAGGACTGTGAATCGCATATCGTCTCCGTCTCAACATACCTTTCATCGTGCCGCATCGGTAAGTCAGGGCTCTTGGATGCGTCGTTGTTTTGCGCTGATGCCAAATCCGGAACTTGCAACAGCGCGGAGGTCCTCAAGGCTGCGAAATCGGTTCACGGCCGAAGGTCACGTGTCGAGTTTCGCCATGCCCACACCATCACTCAAAGCACTATGGTGTCGCAAACTTGTAGACACTCGCGTCAGTCAGATAACTGAGTTGATGCATCGTGGCAGACATACAGCTGCCATCTCAGCTTCTTGGACAAGGCGTACAGACTTTTGCAGCGGCATGCGCCAGGGCAGAGTCCAGAAGCACGACCGAAGGCCTGGTGTGCAGTGTTCTTTCCGTACTTGGGTTAAGCTGCTAGGCTGCTCAACATGCAAGAGCAAAGTCTATTGCGCCGTGGCCACAGCAGCCCGCGCCTACAATGTGGACTTGAGCAGTTCTAGGGCTGAGGTATGCATCGTGAGACACGCAAGGAAGGCGGACGCAATCCAGAATCTGCGATGGAGCGCGAGGCATATGACGTCGACAGACTGCGACGAGGAGCGATGTTGTGCATCTGGTTTGCTGTTGAGGGGCGTCATTGGCAGAGTGGACTCGGTGGACTCGGGAGGCACGCGCGTTGAAACCCTGTCGCGCCCCGCAACTACTGGCCGTTGACACTCTAGAAGCGTGGGTGCGCGTTCACATTTCCAGGGAGAGCGTCCACCGTCGCCTCCTTCACTCTCGCTTTCTGTGTGCCTGTCTTGCTGCGTGCATATCTGTCTCTTCGGGCAGCCTGCGCTCCTCCTGCAACATTGCACCACGCCCTCGTAGACTCGTCCCTCTTCAGCTATCGATACGGCCCCTGCAGACACCCCCCTGCCGCCCAACGCTCCTTAATCCGCCGCCCCTCTCCCACCTGGCCTCGACACCAGCCCAGTCGCAGCAATGAACGTCAACAAGAAATTCGGCCGCTTCAAGCAATGGGCGGGCGAGAAGATGGGCGCCGAGGCCCGCACCGGCGCCTCAGACGAGTTCCGCGCCCTCGAGATGGAGATGGAGCTGCGTCATGAGGGTATGTACCATGCAGCCAGCCGCAGCCCTGCAGCCATTGTACCACGGACGGCCGCTGACAGTGCACAGGCATGGACAAGATGCAGCGGGCCATGGCCCTTTACGTCAAGTCCATCTCGAAGCGCGCCGAGGGCGCTGACAAGGAGAAGCAGCTCCCGGGCGGCCACCTGGGCTCGTCCATGGTCACACACGGCGAGGACTTTGAGGTAGACTCGGAGTTCGGCAACTGCCTGTCCTGTACGCAGCCCCTAACAACTGTCTGCCGCGCCATCGACACTGACTCCACGCAGCTCTTGGCCGCGCAAACGAGCGTCTAGCTCGCGTGCAGGAGACGTATGCACAGAGCGCCACCTCGTCGTGGCTGGAGGGCCTTGACCGCGGCCTCATCCAAATGAAGGAGTACCAGGTATGTCGCTGCAATTGGCCAGGAAGCACCCGTCGCTGACCACTGTAGAACGCCCGCAAGAAGCTCGAGACCCGCCGCCTCGCCTACGACACGTCGCTCGCCAAGATGCAGAAGTCCAAGAAGGAGGACTTCCGCATGGAAGAGGAGCTTCGTGCCCAAAAGGCCAAGTACGAAGAGACCAGCGAGGACGTCTTCCGCCGCATGCAGGACATCAAAGAGGCCGAGGTCGACATGGTGCAGGACTTGACAGCGTTCCTCGAGGCCGAGCTCAGCTACTACGACCGCTGCCGCGAGATCCTGACCAACGTCAAGCGCGAGTGGCCCGTCCGGTAAGCAAGTCCTGGACAGCAGCGTGTCTGGAACCAGCAACTGACGCACGCAACAGAGAGGCTGCCCCCAGCCGCACCACGCGCTCACGCTCCAACACAGCCCACGGATACGCTGAACGCTTCAATCCCGTCGAGGAGGAGCCCGAGCCATCGCCCCCGCGCATGACCATTCCGAAATTGCCTTCCCGCAGCCGCTCGCCAGCGCCTGACATGGCCGGCTCGCCCGGAGCCCACACTCTGCGTCCCGCGCTGAGCCGCACATCGACCCACGACAGCTATGCCAACAGCCGCGATGACTCTCCCGCCCGCCGCCTAACTCGTGTCGCGACCGACTCTTCGGCCATTTCCAGCGGCCGAAACAACCTGCGCCCCCCTCGTCAGCAAAACACGTTTGCCGATGATTACGACGACGACGACGAGTACGCCGGATCGGGCAGCAATCACCGTCGCGACCGATCGCCATCGAGCCCTGATCGGTCTTCCCAGGGCAGCGGCAACGTCATGTCGCGGGCAGCGAGCTGGACTCAGAACGATGGTGGTGCTACGCCCAGCGGAAAACGGGCACCTCCTCCACCCCCTTCGAGGGCGAAGAAGCCACCGCCACCTCCACCGCCAATGAAGCGAAGTGCGTTGAGTGAATCCACCGTGACACGATACTAGCATACCAGCTTCAAATCCTTTTGTTTTGTTGGTGCTGACATGCTTCATTGTGTAGGATCCATGTCCACGTCCGGCCGAGTCGTTACTTGGTAGCATTGACCCAGCTGCGAATTAGGGGCAGGAATTGGCTCTGGAGAAGACTGCAGCGCAGTCAGCGCGCCACAGGCCTAGCATCTCATTTGTTTTCAAACCACTGTTTTTCCATACCACACGGCGTTACGGGAGCGAGCATTGCGCAGGGAGCACACGTGGCTGAATATCAAAAAGAACAAAATGAACACAATCTGCACAAAGCCTGACACGTGCCAACTTGGTGAAAATATTACAGTATCTTGGCCCTCCCATACCCCTTGTTCGTAATGATCGTGCTACTCGTACAACCGTATTCCGGACCCACGCCATACGACCCGATCGCATCCGTATCACTTCCGACATAAGGAGATCTATGAAAATAAAAACAAGTGCAACTCGACCGGCTGTCTAAGTCTCGTACTTTGGTTGTGGATTAGGGAAATTCCAGTTCTCCTGCCCAGCGTCAGTACATCTTATCTCGTGTGCAGCAAGAAGGGCGAGGAAAGAGGAAGAGAATCGCCGTCACTCACCCATTGCTGCAGTCCTCCATTCGGACTCGTTGTCCCAAAATCGCCAGTCCCTTGCGCGCCAGTGTCCACTGGAACGAAGATTGCGTTGCCGTCACCCCCGACATTGTTGTTGTTCATGTTACCAAAGATGTCGAAATCTTCAGAATGCCCGCCGCCGTTGAGGCTGCCCAGGATACTATCAAAATCCACATTCAGGCCGTCCAGCGTACTCGTGCGTTGCAAGTGGCTGTGCGGGCCCTGAGATAATCGGGGTGTCTGGCCGACGAAATTTGGGCTCGCAGATGAGAAGCTAGGAAGCGGTTGCAGCGTGGGGTGCTGCTGAGGAGCGAGATTCTGCCGCTTCTTGTTGAAGCCTTTCATCACGTAGAAGGCGTCGAGATTCTCCTTCACGGTCCACAGAAGGTCGGAGCACCGCTCGCGCACGCTGATGCCGTAGCAGTGCCCGAAGATGTGGTCGATCATTGTCATCATGCGGTCTTTGCGCGGCAGATCGGGTGTGCGGTAGAGCTCTGTGAGCAGTAGCAGGACCGCATGGTACTGCTGGTAAGTCGTCGAGTACCACGCCCAAGAGCTCAGGGATGGGAGCGTGTCAAGAGTTGCACCAATCTCTAACGTGGTGAGGGCTGCGGTAAGCAGTACGTCGCGTAGGCGGTTTTCAGATTCAGAGCGCGGCTGCAGAGAGGTTTGTGGAAGGTGCCGATAGAGGAGCATCGAGTCGCAGCGCGACATCAGCAGTGTCGCAACGAGGCCTGCGTACCGCTGGATAGGAACTGTAGCATCGAGAAACTGCAAGTACTTGCTTTGGATTTGGCGTTTGCGGGCCTCGACGCGGGCGCGAAGGTCGTGCAGAGTGATGTGCTTGCGGTCCATCTCGATTCTGCCGCGAAACACCAGACGATGAATCTCATTGCATTCATATCGAATGAGCGAGAGCGTGACATCGGTCCAACCATGCACCGGGGTTGGGTTTTGTTGCCACTGCGTACTGCCAAATTCGAAGACATCGTCGTTGACGTTGAGCGGCATGGCGATATCTACATCGTCAGACCGGATCGACGGGTGTGGACCTTGAGCTTCAGCAGTCTTGAAGTCAAGGAAGCAGATTTGATACCATAACAAGGATCTGACGTGACGTTGTAGGGGAGTAAGACTGGTTGCAGAGCTGTGACTAAGACGGTGGATACCAATGCACTGTGCTAGGCGTACAAGCGCGCCCACTACGACAGAGGTTGCTCTTGATATCTGGGCTCTGCAAAGGGGGATCTGACTCTGTTAGCATTGGAGAGCAATGTACGAACAATGGAGGTCTCACCAGATATATTGTCAGTGCCTGGAGAGTTCTGATATTTGATGTTTTTGCCCAATTGGCACGCAGCAGAGCTCGCTCTGTGGCCTTTTGTAGCCTCAAGAACAGGTCCTCTTTGGTGATGCCGAATTGTGATTTTGCTTGCAAGGGCGACACGGATGCGGCCGCAGCCATGCAGACTGCCAAGATCAAAGCAGTGCACGAGTTCTGATTCGGGCTGCCGATCTCGACGTTCATCCAAAATCGTTCGAAAAGGCGCTTAAAAGATGGAATATGTAAAACATGGGCCATGGGATCAACGGCATCGAGATAGCGTTGGAAGAGAGCCTCTGCTTCCATCTTCGTGGGCAGCTGCGGGGCACTGATATCGTTGTTGCTGTGAGCAGATATCGAACCCCCGAGCAGCAGATTTAATGCCGGCGCAAGTGACGGCATTTGTTCTGCAGACAGCAGCGCAGATGACTGCGATTGCCGCTGTCCAGCAACTGATGAAATTGAGGCATTGCGCTCTGACAGGAGCTTGCCCAGCTACACGTGACATTTCAGCGACCACACCTGAAGGGCCCTGCGAGCGCAGGCGGGTAGGGTGGGGAATACCTCTTCGGCATATTGGGGGCGAAAGAAGCCAGTCACGTTCTCGCAAATAATCATCCTTCCTATCCTGATAGTAAGATCTGTCGCGATCTGGTCTTCGTCATCGTTCTCGTCCTCGTAAACGTCGTCTTGGGTTTCTTCAGGCTCTGCGGGCAGTTGCTCCCATGCATCACTGCGATCAACTTCAACATCTTGCTGGTACTCCTGCCATTCGTAGTCGCGGGGCGGGGTTCCTGGCGTGGTAGTGTTGACCGAATTTGGATTCTCGTAAGGATCATGTTCAGGCAAGCTGGTTGAGCTTTGCGTGCGCACCGGTATGTTTCTCGTCCAGTCTGGCGCAGTAACGCTGGAGCCTGATTTTGATGCTGCGCGCTCCCTCTGCTCCCTCTCTTTCTTACGTGCCGCGCTCTCCGGAACAGTAATGAAGACACATTCGCGACCAAACGCTGTGCAGTTTTGGCATGGATGCGTTTTTGAGCAACGTGACTTCCGAGTTCGGCATTCTACACAGCTGTTTATGGGCCTTGGGTTCCTTCGTCGAACGACGCGAGATTGCAAGGCATTGTTGCTCATGCTGGATGGTGTTGGGCGTGCTCCATCTCTAAGCTAAGGCTTTGGAAAGTGTTGGGCAGTTGAAGATCGCGCTAATGGCTGTGGGGTCGGCGCAAGCCTCAGGGCCTCGTGCTGCATGTTATCACGCAGGTACCACATACGCATTTTGTATACAAAGGAACCGAGCTAGCTTTATCAAGTATAATTTTTCAGTGACGCGATAGATTACTCCACTTGCGGCGAATTGTGTACTCGCAATTGGCAAGAGCCTCACGCCCCACCCCGCTTCTTTACAGAGCCCGCAGCCTTGACAGGATTTGCGTTTGACATTGTGCACAGCTGCTGGTATGACAGACATGCCATCGCAATCATCACGCATTTCATGGCATCACTTGAGGGATTTACAGCACCAATCGACTGTCAGCCGCTGCCCGATTTCAGCCGGAGCGGGCCACGAATGTGAACAGCCAACTGCGGAACATCGGCGTCCCAGTGTGTGGGTGAGGAGCCAATCGATTCATTGGGAGCCAGCTCGAGGACAAACTGCAACGTATTCATGAATTGCTTGGGTCGGTATCTCATCGGCAAGGTCCGAATTGTAGGAACGTTACCTGCCCACTTCCCGCCGCAACCGGGCTGCCGCTGAAGTGGCTGGGGGCTCAGGCCAAGCCTCAACCGCATCCTCCACTTCTTCCAAAAACGAGGTGCTATTGTGCACTGTAGTCCCTCCGAGAACAACGCGGATACCGGGAGAACTCGCATTGACCTGCGCCACCATCTTGGCTTCTTCGTATGTTGTTCCGCCTACCATGAACACGATGATATCTTGAGGTTTGTCCTTGGTGGTTCCTCCTCCTTCCACGAATGGGAACAGTTGCTGGCTGAGCCGTCCCTTGATCATATCTTGCAAAGTGGTTTCCAGCCGAGGGGAATGTTGAGTGTACACGTTCTCGACGCCCTTCAACCCCTTGAACCGGTCCCTCGCGCCGCCGAAGAAGGAGCCTGGTTGGAACAGATCAGGCACGCCTCCTGCGGCAGCAGCCGATTGCAATGAGTCGTGGTATGTAAGTAGTTTGGTAATCAGAATGATGCGATTCCGCGAAAGGCCCCCCGCTACGGCCAGCAAGTCCAACAACATCGCAGTAGAGTTAGATGTGCTCTTATGATACCGTAGCGCGTAGATAGCAACGAGCCGTAATTTGTTGTTTGCAGGAATCCCGGGGTCTTGTATGATTTTTTGTAACGACTTCACATCACTCGAGTGATTGTCTTGACAAGCGAGACTCTGTTCGAGCTCACTGACGTCCAACAGACTCTCCTCGCCAACCCTTCTGCTCAGCTCACCAACAAGGGTCACATGCTTCGTAACGTTGCCCGATAGTTTGCGGAACTCGGGGAAATCCTCGATAAAGCGCTTCATGTCTGCGATAGAGTCGAGCTTCTGCGTGCCTTGCTGTCTGGAGGCAAACTGCTCAACATACTCCTTTGCGTTCTGTCCTAAATCCCCGAAATTGAGGTACATGTTCTTCTTGAAGAATGGATCTTGATCTTGCGAGAGGACAATCTCTTTCATCTCTGGACGTATCTCTGGCACGTCACGCAAGTCTACCCTGCCATTGCTTATTCCGAGTAGTTCGTGTACCATAGCTTGGTAGGTCCATTGTGTGAGAAGCGGCGTTACTGGATCGTCTCTGCGGTCGACTATCAGTAGAATGGGTGGTGTATCAGTCTTTCTGAAATCGAAGAGTTGTTCTTCCTGGGTTATATTGTACCGCACCTCGCTCGCCAGCTTTTTTGCGAGGAGACTATTCTTCTGATATCTGATAAGTGGCTTCTTCTTCAGCGCAAGAAGCAGCGCCTGAACTGCTTCCGTCGAGCGTTGCAGAGAGTGTTGGTTCCATGCATCGGGGCTGGTGCTCCAGATCCTGTGGTCCGGAAAGCTGAGGTTCAAAGACATGAGGTCTGGATTGATAACGAAGAAGTCCGCGAAATACTCTTGGATGGCGCGCACGACTTCATGATCGTCTGCTTCAGCGAGCCGCTCGAGTGAGGACTTTTTGATGACGTTGCTGAAATCTGAGAACTATCAGATCTGCTAGGCTCACGAACAGGTGGCAGGCGGCTCACAAATGTTGTATTCGCCGTACTTCGGTTCCCGCAGCTCCTCGATCAAGCTTTGTATCGACTCGGGCGACGGTCGTACGAAGCACAGGCAGCGCAAATGCCGCATCTTCTCGCGTTTTTGGTTCTCGATTCGACTGTACCTGTCAGGTTTGCTTCGTCATGGTCGTGGTGGGCAGGAGTACTCGGTGAGGTAGACTTCATGGGTAAGGAGGGCTGACTGCGTCGTCGCAGAAGACACAATCGACACCTGATGCCCGTTAGTCCATGTTCGTGCAATGTACCGACAGAGGAGACAAACCCACAGTCTCATTGTCGAGCAAGAGGATCTTCATCTTGGCCGCCGATGTGCCTGTCGCAGCGCTGTCTCCGACGGACACCATCTTGGTGATGTAGCCGGAGACGGCTTGTACAATATCCATGCTGGAGGCGTTTCTTGCTGTGCTGCGAGTGCCGCTCGTCTATGGTTCAGGAGAGGGTCTACGAAACCCAGAAGGTCGCGTTGCTATTGACGTAGTGGTGCGGACCATGTTGCGGCAGGTACACACGAGCCAGATCGCCAGCCGTCTCCGCGGCTGCCTTGGCAAGCCGCGAACCCATCAGCACCTGCAACACGCCCTTGCGCTTAAGCCACGAACGCAACGGAATGCTGAGAGCTGTTCTTAGTGCTTTTACATATTAGGCATGCCTGTATATGCGCTTGTCGAGCTCAACACGCCCTCAATTGCGGGGTCTGCCTTGTGCTTTGAGCAGTTGTCGGACTGCTTCGAGCCTCCGCAGAATCTTGCCTAAAGGCGGCTGCAATGGATCTGGCATCTGTACGAAGTATGTCTTTGCCAAACTGGATCATTTGAAGTCTTGCCAATTTTAACCTGAAGTCGCAAGCTTATGGTGGATCATGCATGACTACCTCTCGCTGACGTAGACACCTGCCTGCTTAGAAAGCATGTCCCCCTCCCTCCTGCCTATCCCTAAACCCCAATTGCAACAGGGCTTGACATGTCAACCTTGCTGCCCATAACTAAAATCTCAGCAAAGTCGATTGTCAAGGCCTGAACAACACATCGCCAACAGCAATCATGACGAAGCTGTTTCTGTGAGCTCCATCAGTCCACCAGCGTGACCTTGGATGACGTGACTGACATCTGAACAGAACTGGAGCCACCGGCTACATCGGTGGTGATGCTCTGTACGCTATCTCAAACACCTACCCTGATCTCGAGATCACCGCACTCGTCCGCAACAGCGACAAAGGTGCAAAGGTCGCATCTCAGTATCCTAAGGTTCGCCTGGTCTACGGCGACCTTGACAGCAGTGAACTTCTCACCACTGAAGCTTCTGTAGCCGACATTGTTCTTCACTGCGCCGATTGCGATCACGTAGGTGCTGCTAGAGCTTTAGTGGCTGGTCTATCCAAAAGTACTGTTCCTGGCCCAAGCTATCTCATACACACATCAGGTACTGGTATTCTAGCATGGGCAGACTTCGAGGATAAAACCTTTGGCTTCCACCGTGAGCACTCTTACAACGACTCAGAAGGCATCACAGAAGTTACATCTCTGCCGGATGCGGCCATGCACCGCAATGTCGACAAGATAATCCTCGGAGCTAGCAAGGGTGCCGGTGAAATTCGAACTTCCATTGTATGTCCGCCATGTATATATGGCCCTGGACGTGGACCAGACAACCAGAAAAGCGTTCAAGTTTACAAGTATGCTTCAGCTACTTTGAAGCGCGGCAAAGGCTTCGTCATCAACGAGGGCACAAATGTCTGGACGGAGTCGCACGTTCAAGACTTGAGCAACATATTCCTTGCGCTCGTCACCGCAGCCATGGAGCCCAATGGTGGCAAGGCGACATGGAACGAAGAGGGTTACTACTTCTCCGAGAGTGGCTCTTTTGCTTGGGGCGACATTGGCAAGGCCATCGCTAAGATTGCACACGAAAAGAAGTTGATCGACTCGGCAGAGGTTGATATTGTCACTGAAAAGCAGGCGGACGAATTGCTGCCATGGGGTAGCTTTCTTTGGGGTACCAACTCCAGATGCAAAGCCCAGCGTGCAAGCCAAGTCCTGGGCTGGAAACCGCAGCAGAAGAGCCTCATGGATTTGCTACCCGATATTGTCGATGGCGAAGCTAAGCAGCAGGGTCTGGTCAAAGGACATGCCGCAGAGGCTGCAGGAGACGCGTGATAGGTTCTTGATGCAGTAGGCGTCCAGGGCACCGGTCGCTACGAATGTTGATGCAGTGATGTCAAAGACAGGCACAGCATGTTATGTGTGGCTTTGATGTGAAGTAAAGTAGATGCAGATAGCAGGGCGGAAATTTGTGTTAACACATGTGTAAATTAGTCAAATTTTGGCCATTTATTGTGATGTGACATGAAGTCGAAGTATGTACTGGTATATCCGTCCTGATCTCATATGGTACATCGCTTTCCGCTCCGTCTTAGAGCTTCTGGGAACAGCATTCTCCATCCTTTGTAACCAATACACTTGCCTGGTTTTTCTGGCTGGGAAAATCGATTGCAGGGTTTCTGTCAAAGAAGTCGCTGGGCTTGTAATGCAGCTGGTAAATTTCGCAAGGCATGACTGGCCAATCCTCAACGCGTGGGTTATGCGTAAGACCAAATACGTTCCAGACAACAAGATCCTCATTGGTGACTTCGTCTTTGCGTGCAGCCATATCGTGGACACCGCCCTGCTCAAGTTGACTTTGCAATGTGAAGCGACCAGCGGCGTAGAGCTCGTCATCGCGGTACTTTGTCACCCAGACATGATGGTTCGTAAACAACGCGCGCTGCGCCTGGATAGAGCCTGGGGCTGCCAGTAGCTTCTGCGTGGGAAGAGGAGTGAATTTGTACCCCACGGGGTTGCCGCTATGAGGATTCTTCTTTTCTTGATTGATGATCTTGAACACCCGATGGTCTGTGGGATTTGCATCGAGGCCTGCGGACCGGTTGACGACAGTTTTGCGAATTTCGTAGAAGTTACCGTTGGGATTCGTTTCCTTGTCCCATGGTGCAGGAAGCGATTCCTCGTATGTGACTGTGTTGTTGTGGCCGTCGATAGCAGGGTCGAAGCGTGCAGCAAAGATGTGCTGGTGGTTCTGCGCGAGCACTCCACCCGAGACAACATTTCCGTACAATGATGTCTTTCCGGGGTCGATATTGACAGTTGAAACGATACCGGTAGCACGGACTTCGAGTGTGATACCTCCTGCTGTGTCAAGCTTGTAGGCAAAAACATACTCATAGTTAGCGAGTGTTATGATGAACTGAACGACAAGCTCGCGCATGCGTGTGACTACTGCTCGACCAGTCCTCCAATTAGTATGCTTCCAACCAATGCCGTTATCCTGCTCATGCAAGCAGATGACATTAGGGTGAGCTTTAGGCTCGCCGTCATTTCCGACGATGACAGCATCGAAGTACTTGATAACACCGAGACAATCGCAACCAAGCGAGAGGTTGTTGGCGCAGGTACCAGCACCTCCATCACCAAAATCAAAGGCCTGTTTGCGATGGAATGGAGGACGGGCGTCGGCGTATGGAACAGTCATCTCGCTGATACTCATGCGGTACATGATACTCCTGCCGTCGTAGCGAACGTCATGGAGAACAGCACCCTCGCGAGGGTTAAAAGATACGCGGAAGCTCCATTTCTGCCACTCGACGAGCGACTCGTCTGTGACTTTGAAAGAGGGACCGTCGGGTTGTGTGATGTTGATAGGCTTCACATCCTTGCGGGTGCCGCCTTCGACAAGTTCGGGTACATACTCTGCAGACTGGCAATGCTCAAGAATGCGTGATGAGTGCGTCTTGCCGGTAAGGCTGTCCCCTTTCCCACCAGTCGCTAGGCGATCGAGGCGAACAATTTCCTTCTTGTGAGCGTCCATGACTGGGATCAGGGGAAGGGGGTAGGCGTAGAAATTAGAGTCGGGGTTGCCGTTTCGTGTGTCCTGTGCGAAGCACAAGCCTTGGAAATATCTGCGTTTTTCTGCGCCGAAGTCGAGTCCTCCATATGGCCTATTTGAAATCAGCATGCGTGTCATGCCAGAGAGCGTACATTCATATTTACCAGGGCTCGACAACAAGCTCAAATCCTTCGGGAAGTTGGAACTCTGCCACAGCCTTTTGAAACTCTTCACTCTTTTTACACGCATCGGCAAGATCTTGGAATTCCCACAAGGTCAAGCTCGCCTGTCCCTTATCCTTGCCAACAATCTCGTGTCTCACGCGTTTCTTCTGCTCCACATCGATGACGGACTCATTGTATTCGGGGATACGATCGTTTCCGATCACGTCATACATGACCTTAGCCAATCTTGAGGGCCTCTTCGATGAAGGCGACTGACCAGGTTGCGCTGCATGTTCGGCTTCGAGAAATGCTTTCATAAGATCCTTCTCTGGTTCTTGGAGGAAAATTTCTCGAAAATTGACGAGAACATCTTTGTGCAACGAAAGGACGGTGTCTCGGGCGACACGAGTTTCCTCAGCGCTGAGATTCTTGAAGGGGTGCGGCGCCATTGGGACCTCCTGGCAGCAAGTAGTTGTTGGTGTAGAGGAACCGTCACTTGGTTCCACCTGTAATCAGAATGTACACAGGTATGCGCAAAGTAGGAGAAGTGCTGATGGTGAGATGGACGTTCAGTGGGCCAGCGAAGTGAGGAATCTCACTGTTATATACTACGGGATTTCTCCAGAGTCGCGCAACACGTGTTGCCGATTCCGCGTCTACAAGATCGATGTGGGGTCGATAACGGTACCATGGCGGGCCTACAGAACGGCTTCGGAGCTGCAGGGCTAGACGACTTTCCATGCGGAGGATTGCCGGTTGTACCTCCTCGATAGGGATAAGCTCTTGTGCAAGGCGAACTGCCATTGGGTAATGTGCAGTTTGAAAATAATAAAACTCGCCTGGTCAACGACACGCAGATCATCTGGCAATGATCCCTCATAAACGCAGATGTGGTGGTGAATCAATCGGTCATCGCAGCTAGAAACACATTTCGGCTGGACATGCCCAAATAGGTAAGTGCCACAGCTTGAGATCCCTCCAGCATGTACGACTGCAGACAGAGAACCACATTTGCAAGTTTATCGAGCCACCATTTTTCAATCTTTCGAGATTCCAACTGCATGTCGCATTCCATGCAACGTGTTTAGGAAACACCAAGAGACATACTGCGTAACCGATACGGCGCGGAATTTGAGCCGCCCTTGGCTTCTACTACACAAAGAGATGCCTGAAAAACGCAGGCGTTCTCAAATTTTATATTTGCATAATGTGATCTATCTATGAAGTGTTCTTAACATTGATTAGGTAGCGGGTCACATATGGGACTTATGGAGTTAACAACTGCGCCAAATGTTCAATTTCTTGCGATCGAACAGCAGCAACAGGAGTGCTCGAACAGATGGGCATTTGTAATTCGAATACCCCAGGTCTTGGATATCGGCCCAGGTGTAGTTGTTACGCCTCTGACGGACCCAGGAGACTCGAGACGTGTGACTATCCTGGACGGAGCCCGCGGCCGGAGCATGCCATGCTAATGCATCATATGTAAAGTCGCTTCCACATGAGCATTAGGGATAGCCACCGGTGGCTGTAATATCATTTGACACCAGACAAGCGTATGACTACACACAGTTAGATTGTTATTAGGTGAAAGGCCGAGAACGGAAAGCTTGGTGATGGATTCCGAAAAGCCCGTCCGCGGGCTCCGAAAGCTTGCTCTGGTGCCCGCGCTTCGCGTGTCGAGCATGAGATAACACGGATAACGCAAATGAGATTGCAAGTGCGGATTGTTATCTGTACCATCATCACAGCGGTCCTCAAGTAGCCCATCTTCGTGCCCCGTCACTACCGTGTCACGAATCGTCTCTGCCTTTGCTGTTTGTGAGTTAAGATCTGACCCTGTTTGGCGCGTGTTTAAGTCAGACGGATAGCTAGCTGGAGATCATCAGCAACTGATAGCTAGCGGTTACAATCGAAATACTGGCGTCATACGATGTTAGGATTCAATTCGAACAGTCAGGAGCAACCAGCCTCCAACTCCAGTTTGGAGAGTTCTGATGTCAATTTGAGGAAATCTTCTCACACGGACGGAGCCCCCCCCCCCC
>JUDZ01009609.1:0-30952 GCA_000812845.1 Stagonosporopsis tanaceti | reverse complement strand
TCAAGGTTGTGGGTTCGAGCCCCACGTCGGGCTGTTTCCTTTTGCCCTTGAAAGCGAAAGATTTGCTCTTCAGGTCGTCGAGATATGGGCGGTCGAAGTTTTTTTGCAGGTGGTGGTGAAGGGACGTGCGAACGCTAGTGGGTTAGCGTAGAAGCTAGCGGATTAGTGCGGCGCTAGGGCGCGTGTGCTGCACGTTGCTTGGCGGTGGGTCTCTCCCAGGAGGAGCGCACGTGGTGCGAGTGCTGTGTGCCTGCGTTGTGCTCCTGCCGGAAGGTGGGTGGAGGTGACTGTGTCGGAAGCAGCGGTGGTGTCCTATTCGATGTCGACGGCCGACGATACTTGCCAAAGAACGAGGTTTGGGTAAACTTGCGTGAGGTGCGGATGAGAGCGATTGTGAGGTCTGGAAACCTGTGACATGGCAGTTGGAGACTATGATAAGTCTAAAGTAATTGCTTGCTTGACCTCCACGTCCGGGGAACCGTGGATGCGAGCTAAGATACACCTGGGCGAAGCGGTACCATCATGTTGCCGCCCCTTCGTGCTTTCTCGCGTGGTGTCCTATGATCGATTGTCGGTTCAGTAGGTTCCTGCTGTTGCGGCTGATTCTCTTCCTGCTGAGATCCGTGTGTCTTTGTAGCGCTCTCTGCTTCCTCATGCTCATCCTCATCGCAATCCAGGCTTCGCTTGTAGTCCTCCCACAGCTTCTCGATACTCTTCCCACAACAATCGTGCCATAGCTTATCGGCATCGTATCTGCAGACCCGAAGAACCTGGTTGATTTTCCTCACTACATCGCAGCCGTGCTTCTTTTCTAGCCACTCAAGGAAATACGCAGTCCGCTCGTATCCGGCGTCCCAATCGCAGTCTCCCCTGCGTTTCCAATGCGGCGGTGCGTACCCTGCCTTCAAACGCACCCAGTCCGCAACACCCTCCGTCAAGCCTCCAGGCGCGGTGTTGCTGCCATGATACTGCCAGCAGTGAACCATCTCGTGCACGAGGACTCCATTGATCTCTTCTTTCCGTCGCGCCTCGCCGATGTATTCGATGTATTTGGTGCTAAGATGGATCTCCTTGTGGTCATCATCGAGATCGATTCCAGTGGTGTATGCCACGCCGTCCATGTCCCTCAGCACCAGAGTGATCGATCGTGTGGGCGGTATGCATGATCTGTCGATGTCGGTGTAGAGAAGACGTAGTACCGTGTCGACTGCAGATTCAAGGGCCGAAGAGGCGTGTACAAGGCGCAAGAATTCGCGTGAGCCATCCGATGACAGGTCCCGAAGCTCGAGGCGGAGTAGGGGCTTGCGCGGGGGTTTGACCTTCGGCTTAGAGGATTCGTCTGGTGTTGTCGTGTCGTCAACTTGTGTCGTGCTCTGCTCGGTGCTCGTGGCAGGGGGCAATGCCGAGGCTTGTGGGGCAGGCGGGGAGCTTGACGTTGGAGCCGGAGACATGGTTTGGAACATCTTCGGCGTTGAAGAGGAGGTCATGATACTCGATTCTCTACGGTGATTTATACAAAACAACACAAGGCAGGAATGGGACCTAAAGACGCGTTGCTAGGCAGAGGTCAGGCAGCAGTAAGGCAGATGCGTTGGCATCATCGACATTGCAGTAGCTCGATCGATAACGTTCGCAGATAAGCTTCGCGCCACACTAGTACCTGCATTATTGCAAGGGCCATGAAGTGAAGCGGATTTGGCTTCCTTAACGTACGCGTCTATGTTCTATCCGATCATATGTCTAGATGATCTAAATGTCATGGCCAGAGCCGTGTTTTGCGAGCCTTTCAAAGGCCCCTTCACGAGCTTTTGAAAACCTCCGGAAATATCTTTCTCAGCTCTTGCAAACTCCTGATCTGATACTTTGCGGCCTGCTGAGGAGGCGACTCCATACCTGGGTCGAGATAGTGAGCGACCTTCCATCCTCTTTCGTCGGCAGCCTTGCAGTTGATGTATGAGTCGTCTGAGACTATCAGTTTGATTGAAATTAAAAGCGACACCACGAAGACTTACCGACGAAATAGCAGTTCTCGTTCTTGGTCACGCCGGCCTGCTCCATGGCCTTGTCAAACATCTCTGCCTGTGGCTTGCAAACAAACCTATCCGAACTATAATCGCAGTAGGTCATGCCCTCGAAAAGGTCATCGATCTTCAGAAGTTTGACCACACGTTTGCCGTGCGTGACGTAAGCATTCGTGAGCAGCCACAAGCGGACTTTACTGGTGTCGATGTCCTCGATGAGCTTGCGCAGTTCTGCATCTGGCTTGATCACATTGTCCAAGGGCAGCGCATCGTCGACTTGTTCGTTGTAGTCTAACGCATTGATCTTGTGGTGTCTGACAAGACCCTCAATGGCAAGTCCATATTCCCGGTAGTATTTATAGTGGAGTTCATTGGCCTCTTTCTGCGAGAGTTCAAGGTGTGTCTGGAAGTACTTGTCTGTGTCTGTATAAGACACCACTCCAAGTAAAAAGCTAAGCTTTGACTCACCGATAAGCTCAGCCATCATGTCATGGATTTTGAGGCCTGACCAGTCAGTTTTGATTGACAAATATCCACAACTAATACGCACTCTTTGGGTAAAGCTAACGCGCAGTTAGTGAATGGCATTTTGTATGGAGGTACACATCTACGTACACAGTTGTCGATGTCGAAGAAGAACACCGGCTTCTCCATTTCTTGCGCCATGTTGGTGTCCAGTGTGTGATGAAATGCAGCAAGCTTTGTAGAATGTGGTTGCGCCCTTCTGCAGTGTCTGGCTCGGTGCTGTGGCGGACCTGGTCGAGCTAGTGGGTTTTTGTGGAGTAATCGACGTGGAACGACAGGCCTGGAGATGGGCGTTTGACAGCAAACACCGCTTTGAATACAGTTTGCAATGCGGTACGAGCCGAGGTCCAGGCGATGAAAGAGTGAATGTCGCATCAACTGCATAGGGAAAGAACAAACAGGAGTCATGACGCGTGGGGTAGGTGAAGGACGGCGCGTCCATCTCTTTCCGGACTAGTGCTTGCTGAAATTCGAGTCCATGTCGGCTTCGTCCACCTTGCTGTTGTTTCGCTCCCCAACACCCTCATCTTCATCACACGCGACATCAGACGATAGCGTGAACGCTCCTCGTGTGTGTGCATCTGCCTCTTCTTGGTTACCCGCGTGTTGGTATTGGGCTCTAGTCGTGGACTGTCGCAAGGCCAATCGCCTGTCAGTTGCGCAATGTCGACCGTTGCGGCTGCACTTCCGCATGTCAACGGCACGAATGTGGTGTCCGCCGAGGCTCGTCGCGAGGTCGAGTTTTTGAAGCAGATCTTGCATATACGCGACGATGTGTTTGCTAGCAAACATCCGCGCATCCATCTTCCACCCAAAGTAATTGAACAGGTTGCACCGCGTCCACCGCAGACCACACCGTCGAGCAGACCCTCAGCCAACGGCATTGCACACGCCTCTAATTCTGCACTGTCATTTCCGCCGCGCCCAGACAGCTCGCTACAGCAGATCACGCAAGCACCCGAGTCTGTTTCCCCTGCCCAACACATTCAGCGACCCTACTCTGCCAAGTCTGCGTCTTCTGGCATCGATCCGGTGCTGCTGACCAAGTCTGACCACCTGATCAGGGCAGAGTTGCAGCTCAGGCGACAACAAATAGAACGAGCGCTGAAGGACCAGGTCGACAAAAAGGGGCGCGGCAATGATAACGAGGAGCGCGAGGCCCACTTCAACGTGGAGGAATGCTTGACGCAAGCGCATCTCCGCGTGCCGCCTGTATCTGGTCTGCAATCTACAACTAACAACAGTGACGGTGTTGAGTCGTTTGATGAGAACTCGTACTACTCTAGCAAGGCAGACAGTTGGTCTTCGGAAGATGTTGATGTCAACCAAACCTCCAATGCTGATGCTACAGGGACACTCATCTCAGCTGGGAAACAGCCCGCTAAGGCAGTTCAGACAGCGCCTACT
Source organism: Stagonosporopsis tanaceti (assembly GCA_000812845.1). Classification (NCBI taxonomy): domain Eukaryota; kingdom Fungi; phylum Ascomycota; class Dothideomycetes; order Pleosporales; family Didymellaceae; genus Stagonosporopsis; species Stagonosporopsis tanaceti. The sequence goes on along the minus strand of JUDZ01009609.1, from coordinate 26,999 downwards.
GTGATCGACCTTGATGAAGAAACATACGAGCCTGCCGATGATATTGAAATCTATGAGCCAGAGCAAGTTGATCTCGGGGACGATGCAGACGAAGAGGACTACTCGCCACCTCCAGCTGATGTTGGCCCCAGTGAGCCCAACCGGGGCCGTGTACGAGATCGTGGTTTTGGCAATGGTGGTGCGAACGGGTATGATCTTTCCTTTTCTATCATCTTCGCTTTCAGGCGCTTCCAGTGTGGCTTGTCCATGGTCATGTTTGGACTTCCAAGAGTAGCCCGACCGCTGGCCATCAGCACGGTACCGATGGCTTTGACTCCCGGGAGGTCAATTTATCCACCGGCTCTCGAAGGGCACTCACATCCTCTCACTCGGAGTATACACTGGCGGCGATGCGGTCGGGTCTCGGAATATCTACTGCAAACCTTAGAACGTTCGGCTAACTTGCTCCAGTTCTCGCCGCAACAGCCCGTCAGGCCCAGCACCGCCGCTGCAGAACCCACGCAAACGTAGACGAGAAGAGAAGCGTCAGGAGAAACGACGGGAGCAACAGGCTAATAAGCGTGCTGTCCGCTCACCAGAGCCATACATCAAGGAAGAACCCCAATCACCTCCCCCTCTTGCAGAATCGCAGCCCAGCAAGCGGCGAGCTCTGCAGCCTGTCCCTCACGATGCTGAGATACTTTCCCCAAGAGCACCGGTTTACTACCGCGAGTATGACGAGCCAACCTCGCCAACCGTAATCCATACTCCCCAGCAGAGGCGACCACAACCCCAAGAACAAGATTTGAGACGAGTGGCAAGCCTCCAGTACGCTCGGCGCCCATACTCTCCAGGCGGGGGTAGCGGTGAGATATACGCGGTGCCGCCAGAGTATCGTCCAATCCGTGCCGCGTCACACGCATTCGCCGACCGACCCGAAGAACCAGTCTTTCGAGAGGCTTCCTCCCGTGCCTCGATGGCGCCTCGATATGTACGCGAACGCTCTCGATCCCCGATCTACGAACCCATGCACCCCCCTCGCCGCATTGTTGTAGATCAATTTGGCAACAAGTACTACGCAGCGCCTGTTGATGCAAGGGTGTCCGCTGCACCACCCAGTAGGCGCATCGAGGTTGACCCGTACTACGAGCGCGCAGCGACTCGCGAACCTACGATGCGCGCGCCTGCCCGTACTGAAATTTACGAAGATGAAATTGGACAGCGGATGCCCCCACCGCCGCCACGACGGTACATGGAAGCGGCGGAGCCTGAGCAGATAGAAGCTCGGCCCTATCGACAGCGAGAAGCATCCCGCCGTCCTATTGAGATTGAGTATCGACCTCAGGAGATACTCGAGCGTCGACCAGTGCCGCAGTATGAAGAGATGGGACCGCCACAGTACATGCCATCTCGTGCCTACAGTGTTCGCCCCGAGGTTGTAAGAAGAGAGGTACCAGAGGGCTATGTCCGCCATGAAAGCGTACAGCCCGGCTCCATACGCGCCTCAGCTCAACCGCGCTATCGTGAGGTAAGCCTTGCGCATCAAGAGCCTGAACGATATGCAATGGCTCCTCCCCAAAGTCGGCGATACGTTGAAGAAGAGATGGCGCCTGAGTCATATTCTGCTTTACCGCGACATGTGAGCTATCGTTATTGAGTGCTGCATAAGGTGGTTGTATTTGTATCACCGCTGTTGTGGTTGTTGGCATTACTATGTAGTGCACAAGTTGAGGCTGCGGTACACGCGCCAAGCAGTAGTCTTGAACAAATAGATATCAGTATTATCACGTGGACCCCTGCTCTCAGTCTCGAGTCTCGACCACAATAGGAGCATTGCACCTTTTGCACTTGGTTGTTGCTTACATATCGAATGACGTCGTGCATGAGGACGGGCAACTATGCAGCTAACACATAGTGTCAACCGCCGACTTGACTATTTTGAACATCATTGTGGAGATGCCGGTATTTGTGGACTCGATCGTCTATCGATTACGATATCGATAGGTGAGGGCTCAATCTAGACGTCGAGGGGCCAACGCGTGGAGAGACTGAGCGCTTGCATCTGGAGGTGTAAGACACAACAGGTGATTCTCTTTGTAGGGATCTCTGGATATCGACAGCTTCCCATGCACGGAGATGCCGCGACAGGTACGATGCAGCCGTTCTCCCACTTTTCCCCGTGCACAAGCTTCTGCACAGCCTCAATCGCGAATCTTGATTTGGACGAGCGTGGACGAAAGCGAACGCAAGATCAGGAGGCACACGTCAGCATCTGCGGATACGCGGATGGTCAGGAGCGAGCTGACAGCTGGCTATGTATAGTCGGTGATTTTCAAGGATCGATGGGGAGCTGAAGTACTGGAGACGTGGTGAGCACTGAGGTGCATACCCACAGCAGGGCACGCAAGATAGCACCCATGTCTTATGTAGATTGATACCCAAGCATGTCACGCCTGCTCGGTTGTGCCTGCAAAGAAATGCCCGAGCTGCCTGTCCGAGTCTCGATTGTCTCACGTCCTCATTCCACCACAGGCGGCACGTGTCACCAGAGGCGTTCGCACCCTGCGTCGAAGCACACAGCCGGCCGCCACTGCATGATGGCGGACGGCGCTGCTCGACATGGCGGCGAGGGGACGCGTGATGCGAGGTCTGCAAGCACCAGGCCAGGCTGTACTTTGCTTTACTTTGCGTTTGCTTCATAGAGTTTGCGGGCGAGTGAGATGAAACGGGAAGGTGGGGTGTTTGTTTGCACACGCCGTAGCAGAAGCGCGAATGCTCGCAGCGGTCAAGACAGGGCATTGGACACTCTCCTCCAGGTGAAGCTCGAGTCTATCGCCCGCAGCCCGCTATCGACCCCCTGGTCGTGGAGTGATGTACATGCAGGCGTCCACGCACCACGGACCACAGACCACGGACCACGCCCCCCAACAGGCGCTGGACTCCCAGCTCCGGACGCGCGCTGCACACCAGACGAATGCCGGCACAGCGGCACTGTCTGCAGCAGTGACGGCGTGGGAGGCTCTGCAGGCGGGCGGGCGACTGGGCAGCGTCAACGGCGGGCTGCGTGGCTGCTGGCACGGCTGCAGTCTGGGGCACGGTGTCTGGCGCCTGGTGTGGTGATTCGACTGCGCAGTGCGGTGGGTGGTGGTGGAGCCGTGCGGCAGCGGCGATTGGGTCAGCCTTGCCCAATGGCTCGCTACCCGTCGACGTTCGCTTCGACTGCTTTCTCTCCCTCTTCATCACCACCGCCCGCCCGCAACCCCCAAGGGCGCCCGTTTCCCATTAGCATGCACAAGATATCCAACTTCACGGGTCAAGCCCGGCACGGCTGGGAGAAGATGACGCCGTCGGCTGGCTTTCCGTTCTCGAGGTCCAGCCACGAGATGCCCGTCACAGCTTCGATCAAGCGCCCGAGCACCGCGACCTCAGCGCCGCCCGTCATCCCGCCTGGCACCCAGGTCAACCTGAGCTTCAATGTGCCTTTCAGCAGCAACCTGGCCGGGCCCGACCCGGACGACATCATGTGGGCGAGCCCGGGGGCCAAGGCGCGCTGGACCATGCCGGAAGGGACGGCAGAGGGCACGCCCACCCACAAGCTGCCCGTCCACGCCCAGAATGTCGACAACCTGCGCGCCCTGTGCCGCGACGTGGGCGAGCAGACCGAGGGACGCGTCTCGGCGACAGTCGTGTCTGCCGAGTCGAAGCCGCTGCCCGGCCTGCAGCGGGGCCCGTTGCGCGCGCTCGTCACCAACGTGTGCCTGTCGGGCGAGCTGGAGATTGTCAACTCGATGCGCTGCAAGATCCTCAACTCGACCCCCATTTCTCTGGTAGGCCTCCGCGCAGAAGCGTCCTCACAATGCAGTGGCTGACACCCGTGGCACAGCGCTCGTCGTTTGTCGACATCGACTCGGACCTCATCATCGACCGCCCCACCCAGAACATCAAGGGTGCCGTCCTGAACCAGCTTGATCTCATCTCCAAGACGACCAAGGCCGACATTTTCCTGCTGATGCCCAAGACGCCGGACATCGAGTCGGCGAGCTTTAATGGCAACCTCGACTCGACAATGGACCCGCGTCTGCGCTGTGCCATTTACGGCGACCTGGAGACAATGGAACACGCAAAGACGCGTGTGTTGATCATGATTGACCAGATCGTGAGTCTCTTGAGCCAGCCATCAGCTGCACCTGCACCACCACGCGACATGCTGACAGTCATCTCCACAGCTTAAACGATACGTTGACACGATGAAGCTCGAGCTGACTATGCACACCCTGATCTGTGGCCGTGGACGCAAGAACATCAAGATCATCGAGTCTGCTACAGGAACCGCCATTTACTTCCCTCCGCCGTTCCCGCGACTGTTCGGTTACACGCCCCCGGGTGCACAGCGAAGACCAGACGATTTGGTATACATCACAGGCGAAAACTCCGAGTGTATCTTGCGTGCTAAGCAACGACTGCATGATCTTGTCATGTCCACCAAGGTGTTTGTGAAGCCAGTGATGGTGACTGACACCAAGCTTGATGCCATTTTGCTCGAGCGCCTCGACAAAGTGCGCAAGATTATCGAGAACAACGGCTCGTATATCTTGCTCCCGCCACTCGGCGTCCAGCGAGGTGTCGTTCGCGTCCAGGGCACTGATGTCCTGCACGTCGAACGCACAGTGCGCGAACTGATGGCTCTTGTAAGTTTTAGAATCATGACGTATAATCTACAAAGCTCACGACAAATAGGCTGGACAGTTTTATAGTGCTTCCTGGTTCATTACTCACCCGGATCCTACCCAGCGCCCGCCCACCGCAGCTGATGTCCGTGCCATGCTTTCCGATATTTGCATCAACTCTGGTGCCGAAGTCAGCTTCGAGAAGCTCAACTTCCATATCTATGGATCTGATGATGCCGTAAGAGCTGCCCTGATGGTGATTAGCAACATCCCATTCGTGAAGAAGTCTCAGTACAACATGAGTGTCAAGATTGAGCTTGCCAATGAGCATAAAGAGTTCGTCAGCGGTAAGAAGAACGGCAAGATCAACAAGATTATGAGTCACAGCAGCGTGCAAATTGTGTTCGATGGCTTCAACGAGTACAACTTCTACATTGTAGTACGTGGTGCACAGTACGAGGCCACCAAGAACGGTCTCGACCTTGTTGAGCAGGAGATGCCTGCTGCCATCTCCTTCCACGTGCCCGATCAATATCACAAGCGCATTATTGGTATCGGCGGTCAACACATCCAGCGGATCATGAAGAAGTACTCTGTCTTCGTCAAGTTCTCGAATGCCATGGATCGTGGAGGCTTTGGCAAGGAGGAAGACGATATCAAGGTTGACAACGTCATCTGCCGTACCCCTGCTCGCAACGCCCAGAACCTGGACCTTGTCAAGCAGGAGATCATGGACATGGTTGAGAAGGCCGACGCTGAGTTTGTCTCCGAGACGATCAACATCAACCGTCTGTACCATCGTGAGCTCATTGCTCGCTTGGACAAGATTGACGAGCTCGAGAAGAAGTTCAACTGCAAGATCACCTTCCCCAGCACTGAGGAAGCTAGCGACACTGTCACTGTCTCTGGCCCTGAGTACCAGGTGCCGTTGGCTGTAGATGAGTTCTTGGTAAGCCTGTCTACTGTGTCATCTCTTTGCCGGATGCTAACATCCTGCAGGGCATGGTTCCCGAAGCCCATGAGCTCTCCTTCCCTTCGACTACCGAGCTTTCCGAGCACATGCGCTCTACTGATTTCAAGACTGAGGTCTTGGACAAGCTTGAGACTCAGCACGTTGTTGACGCTCGCCTCAAGGACACTACTACGGAGACTGTCGAGGGCAAGGAACAGACGATCGAGACACTTCACCTCAACTTCACCCGCAACAATGCAGGTGGTCTGAAAGATGCACTCGACTTCTTGATCAACCACCTTGTTATGCACGGACTGGACGCCAACACCATTAGCGGCAATCTCCCTCGCCCCAAGTCTGACTCTTTCGAGGACTCCTTGCCTTTCTTCGAGTCCAAGCTGCTCCAGCGAGCCGAGCCGCCTGTCGAGAGCACCGACTCTCCAACCCGCTCCCACTTTGGCGACGAAGATACGACTCGTCCTCCTGGCATGCTCGACCGCCTCCGCAAGCCAGGAAGTATGTCATCGTTCACTTCCATTTTCAATGGACGTAAGAACACTAACTCTCCGGGATCTCTTTTCAAGCACGCTTCCAGCAACGCCTCGAAGGCTTCGCTCGCAAGCCTCGAGTCGACCGGCAGCTACCGCAACCCCTGGAATGATAGCGGCATCAATCTTGCAGACGATGAGCACCACACCAATGGCTGGCCTCAGCCCATGCCAACCCCCCGTTATGAATCCAAGTTTCCTTTTGGTTCTTCTTCCGCGGCACCTGGAGACGTAACTCCCAGGTACGACCCGCGGGGCTCCGTGGACAGCGGTCGCCCCAGTACTTCTCATTCTGCATCTGGATACCCGGCCCCTATTGGGCCTCCTCGTTAAATGATACACCATTTCGACCACTCTATCTGATATTCTGCGCCGGCCATACCTTTACGAAGAATACCCCGTCCAGCTCAACGCGTTTGTACCGGTGCACACGCGTCTCGCGAAACGACAAAAGAATTATACCCCTCTCTATACTGGCGAATCGCGTGTAAAGCAACATTATTGCTTTTGGCTGGTGTTGAAGTGCTGCGCATGATATCATTGTTATCGTCGTTGGTTTGCTTTTTGTTGGACTCGCGCATGTTGGTTTTTGTATTTGGCGCTTGTGGTACTTGAGATGATTCCCCCTCGGCGCAAAAAGAATATATACCAATTTGCTGCTCAAACTTTGATCATGTGCTGTCTTCAGTTCCGTGATGCAGAATCATGCCGTCCCGGTGGCGGTAGACGGTGTTCCGCATTGCTTTAGAGCTGGAGACGACCTCTGAAGCTCTTTTATGGAAATCTGACATACCTATAACTTTTACAGAACTACGCGACTTTTGATCGAGCGAATAGTGCAGCTCAATATTAGCTGCATCCCTTATTCCAAAATAGTATGTCCAGAGACAAATGGTGCCTATACCCTATCTCTTACGACTGAACTTCTCGCGCACGTGCAGTAAGTGCAGTCGCGTAGAAGTGACGTCGGCGATAATCCTAGCTCCGTGGCCGAACTTCGTCATTGGCATTGAGCTAGCATTACGACGACAACTTCATCATACCTCAATTGCTCGAGAACGGTATTTGTCGAAACACATAACTCATCTGACCACGGAAATGGCGTCTAAGACTGCTTCAACAGCCCTGCGCTTAGGTTTGCGCCGGACAGCCACACGCGCTGCTGTGCAACCTGCGAAAGAAGCAAGCATGGGCCTGCGCAACTTCACTACTGCGCCTCGAAGCTTCACCGGCCTGCGAGAGACATCAGTACTCAACGCCGCCAGGCCTTTTACTCAGAGGCGCTTCATCTCCGAGCGAGCAGATGGCCGTGGCAGAGTCTACCAGTTCGAAGACGTACAGTTCCCCGGCCTCACCATCCCAACCCACCTCTAACGCACCCCACCAGATCCTCGACATCCTCGAAGACCCCTCCAACTCTCGCCTCTTAATCGACGTCCGCGAACCCCACGAATTTGGCGCAAACACCATCCCCACCGCCATCAACTTACCCATCACCTCGCACCCGGACGCGCTGCTCCTCTCCGCCGACGAATTCCAGGATCAATTCGGCTTCGCCAAGCCGCCCCTTGGCAAGGAAGTGGTCTTCTTCTGCAAGGCAGGCGTGCGCAGCAAGGCCGCGGCTAGTCTGGCGCGCCAGGCTGGGTATCAGAATGTGGGCGAGTACCCGGGGAGCTGGCTCGAGTGGGAGAAGCTCGGTGGGCCGGGGACAAAGACTCCGCCTGAGGCGGGTGGGGTCGGGGAGAGGACGGGGCCAGTGGGCGAGACGAGTTTTTCGGGCGGCAAGACGAGCGGAGAGGAACACACTTCTGAGGGCGTTGTTAGGCCGCCTAAGGGCGGGCAGTTTGGGACACAGTAGGTTGCCAGTTATGACGCGAAATACTAGGAAGAATTCAGATACGCGAAGACAGGAGTTTCTCTACTGATTTCGCCATTTGGCATCTGTTGTTTTCACGGGAGTCCCTTCTCGATGCGCAAACTCGACTGCATGTTGCTGCTAATGCTTGGCCGGTATCAAGTTCGATCGCAATCTCTCAGGCCTCCACCTGGTTCATGCTTTATTCTTCTTATTCTAGCGTCGTTCAGACCGCAGCTGCTGATCTCGGAATCATGCCATGGGGTTCTCTCAGCCCACTCTCCTTTTGTCCTGGAGGATGAGAGCAGGACCTGGCCCCCACGAGCAAGTACAAGTCCGCGGGTGTTGGCTTTGCGGTCGCAAAGCTTGCTTTACAGGGTGGGACCTTGTTAGGCCTTCGGATTGATTTTGGTTCCCATCGGTGTCCGGTCTGTACTTGCTGAGTATATGGCGTTTCTGTATAGAACGTGTTCGCGGATGGTCGGTCAACATGCCCTGGGAAATTCGGTCGGTGGACAAAGACACAGTTTGATGTTTGGAGCCGTGAAAAGGACCACATGCGCTCAGGTAAAGAATTGGTGGTCATATTTTGTTATACATTTACAACGAGCAGTTGCGGCTATTTTTCCGAACATCAAGCTGGCTCAATCCGATTCACGATTCTGATCACGCGCCTGATCCAAAAGAGGTACGCGATGAAGTTGAACATGAAATTTTGGGATGCAACACTAGTCTGATAACCGTCCCATCGCTGCTCAAATCGACTGATTGAGCAGATGATGACTATGCACACGTGTGCTCAGAGCATAAGATTTCTCCCTTCTCCCATATTTTGTGACCTTTCTTGCTGCCCACAAGTCTTGTGAGACTTTCTCAGGAGGCCCAAGGGTTGTCGTCGCACGCGGTGCGCCACTGAGAGTTCCAGATGCTGACCTTGGACCATTTTCCGCCAGCATTGCAGCCGGTGTCTGTGAAGACTTTCTTGGCAGTCTTGCAGAAAGCCGTGCAGTCGTCAACGCTGTTCTACAGCTTTTGTTAGTTTTGTGCGTTTTTCCTGAGAGTTTTAGAGACTTACGGCGGTGCTAACGCAGCAGTGAGAGTTGTCGGGGTACAAGCATTGGCAAACCTGGCCGGCCTGGGCACTGATGGCCATGGTTACGAGGAAACCGATGATAGAGGAGATGCGGACCATCTTGCTGGTGGTTTTGAAGTGAAGATGAAATCAGAGAAAGGGCGGGATGTGGGTGTCGTGCTGAAGAGGGGGAGCTCAAGTCTTTAAACTCGCTCTAAATGAGCATATCGGTATTGTGAGCGCTCGCACTGAACACCAGTATACCGCGGAGATACTCGCTGGTCAGGGCTCACTTCACCCTGAACAACAATAATGCACGGTGTGGAAAAAGCAATATGGGCAGGAAAGGTAGCTGACGGCTGTGCTTGAAAAGATCAGGACATGGCCCCTGAGAGAGTCCAAAAGTTGTACATGAGAAAGGTCCGAGTTTCAGTTGGTCTCAGATGATAGGGTCCAATTTTACAGGAACATGTCTACTCAGGGGAAGATGGTGTGATGGTGTATTTGCGCTCGTATGATTGACGCCGTACACGAGGAGTCGAAGACACCAAAACGTAGCATAGTGTACAACAGGGTACTCTGGGATTACTAGCACGAGGGCGAAGTTGACAATGAGGCACGATTCAATCGGCTATACATTTGTGTTTTACATGTCGTGTGTTATGCAACCGACTAGTATTTTGGAAGATGTCATTCCAACTGCTGTACACATGCAACAGACAACCAGCTATGTCCTTGGTCATAATCCTCTTGCCAGCAAGGTAAAATATCCAGAGATTTCACCAGCTTCTCATCGTCTCACAGTCAAGAACCTAGTCTGACCATTCTCGGTCCTAGTAATGCTCTGGTCTGTGCGATAATCGTTTTGTGGATGACGGCAAGGTCCGAACGCATAGACTACGCTGACCACGTGTGAGCATACATTTTCAAGCAACTGCCTAGGACGCCAAAATGCGCTTGTCTGCTCAAGAAACCGCATTGGCATGGGTATGCATGGCAGGATAAGGACTACGCACGTGGGTTGCTCGGTGCACTACCAACGGGATGGTCTCGGCCGTTTTGCAATTGGACACCGCAATAGCTCCGGAAGAACACGACACACCGAATCACTGGTAGAAGTTCGGCGTTATAGAAGTGGATTGCCATACCTCAGAAGTCGGCTGTCGCGCCGAACGCTAGCGTTGAGTGACATTGTCACGGTTTCAATCAAGTCTTGTTGACTCGAGCGAGCAGTTGGTTGCCCTCGGGCCCCTCGGGCGAGGGCTTTTGCTGCCAGCCAGGAGCTATTCTCACTGCCATAATATGTTGTGTGAGTAGGATTTCAGCACCTACAGGTTGTAAGAAACCCAAAAAAATGTTACACAAGCGTAATGGCGAGAGAGTGGGATTTCTGAGCTAGGCGAAAGTTAAGTTTTAACCTATCCTAAGGCGGGGTCGTACCATGTTGTACGAACTTAGTAACAGTGCTGCTACACCTATGTGCAACGCTCTATTCCCGCAAAGTGGTAAGATCTTCCTCTACAGAACAAAGTCCTGCTTTTCGGCTGATAGTCCGCTAAGAGTCGCCAGCGGGCGGTAGTTTCCTCAAACTAACACTGAAATAGTCGCCCGGGCACCGGAATTACTTCGCCCTGGCCCCTGGATGCCGCAGGACTACCACAACCAAGCGTTCTCTAGCCCTATGTAATACAGCTATTACATTACCGTCAGAGCTCTGCACCATCACTCTGAGACTAGTCAGCTCCCTTGAGGTCTGTGTGAGCAAATAAGATATGTGGTAGCAGGGAATATGTTCGCACTAGCACCTATGCAATTCCGTCGCCAAGCCTTCTCTAAGTTACAAGGTATGACCGGAGATGGCTGAGTGGGAGCATTGTACGAAGGAATTAGCCTATGCGGATGCCTTGTTTGTCCTCGTCAGAGTAAAGGTTGTCATTTTCACATGAAATGGTTGGTACTTGAGCAATGTGGGTTAGCTCGTGTTCAAATTCTCACAGCATACAGCTTGTACCTGTCATGTATTCATTCTTCGCAGATCTTCCCGTTGACCGCCCAGGGCCCTGTACTATCAAGTGTTGAGAGTACTATACGCGACGAGTTGGCAGAAAGGGAGCATCCTTGGCATCGAAAAAAAGCCACTCTCTAGCATCTTGCCGCGATGGAAGTGGGCTATATAAGGCGTATGGGAGGATACCTGCAGCCATCAATCCAAACATCTTCAGTTACATTGCATCTCAGTTCATTCCCAAGATGAAGCTCCTCTCTACTCTTATTGTCTTCCTCGGAGCTGCCGCAATCAGCGAGGCAGCCGGCTGCAGCGGCGCCAGACAATGCCAGTGTCTCTTCAACAACGGTTCCCACTGCTGTGTCTATGGCTGGGTAAGTTGCTTAGCTCGAGATATCGTCTCTTCGACAACTTGATACTGACTTTCATCTTTGCAGAACGCGCAAACTGGTGATACTTCCGACTGCGCTAAAGTATGTGGAGGTGCCTCACGCATGCTGCAGTCTGGCGAAAAAACCCCAACGAAGTGCAATGCTGGCGGAAAGTTTTCCTGCGTCGGAATTATCACTGCTCAGGGCCGCACACCGTGCTACAACAACGCCTAGGAAGTTGAGACCACAGTCCACAGGTGACTTGGTGGTATCAGAGGAGGAACAGGGGTATCATTATGCCAGGCAGTGGTATCTCGGTCTTTCCTTGAGGGCACATTTTCTTTGAAGCACGGGGGCTCTTACCTACCTCTTCGCAACTCGATCAATACAAAAATCTTCTAGTCCCTTTGCACCCTCTCTTTTAGCTCAGTCTTGTAGAAGGTCTCAGAATCGAGAGACTGTTCAGTCGAGGCCAGGTACAGCATGTACAACTCAGAGGGTGTCAGAACATTGTTTGCTGACACGCGCTTGGTGTCCAACGAGAATCGTGGTACATCATGGTTGCCGATAATTCCTTCAAAGGTTGTTAAGTTAAGCAGTCAGGACATGGTGGATGTCTGTAGTCATATGTCTAGCGATAATTCGACGCTGACATATGCCTTCACGGTCATTTCGCTGTTCCACTGGTGCGCTAGAGATTCTGAAGAGTCTGTAAGCCAGTCGGAGAGAAGGCACCCTGAAGGAGATCTTTCTGTGCGTCCCATATGTCAACCTTCTCTTCGAATAGCTCTTTCTGAAAAACATGTTGCACAATTGTACGTCGAGGGGAGCTCCGGAGTTCTGTCCTATAGTCTCATGACTCCATGTTGGCCAAGGACCTTCGCGTACATCTTTGGAGAAGCTGATCTTGATTGCTCGCAGCCCGCAGTGCGCAGTGAGTTTCCTCATCCACTTCGCGAGCCAAGAAGAGAGCAACAGTCGAATTGACAATAGTTGATTAGGACTAGTTGAATTCTCATCGAGTAAACCCCAGTTACACCCTGAAGGATGAGATCGTCATGGAAAATCACCATCGTCGAACATCGACGTGTAGCTGATTCACGATCCAAGGATAAGCTGTGACGGAACTGGCCTCAGGCTGCAGCAATTGCACGCGGTCACTCAGTGAAACCGACCTCCATATTGTGGTTACTAGCAGGAAGGACAATAGACTGTTTCTCGATTCAAGGTATGAACAATACCAGATTGAAGTCAGGTACATCAACTAGAACCGAGAACACCAGAACTAGCCGGTTCGGCGTGGTGATACAATCTACCAAGCGAATTGCGCAATACATGGCGTTCAATTGACCAATCGCCGTCACCATTTCACAATTTGCCCAGCCGAACCCAACCAAATCCACTACCAGCGCGAACCACTCTCAAGCAGCGGACGACGGGAACGCGCAGGGAAGGCGTGCTTCCGAACTCCTATCTCGCAAATCATGGACGTTCTTATAATTGCGCGGCGTCGCAGTTCGAGTGTCGCTGGCTGACCTCTACTAACGCCTTGAGTGGCATGCTATCTAGGACTAGAAACATCTATAGCCAGACATTTGCGGCACCTGGAAGACTGTTGTTGCAGAAGGCACAAGAAGAACCATTCAGAGACGTCGGAAACATCGAAAGGCACAACGATATGTTGCTCGTACAACCGCGAAAGCGCAGCCGCGCCACCATCGACCAGGACCACGCGAAGAGCCATCCGGCAAGCTGGCAGCCAGTTGCACAAGAAGCGCCTGCCGATGTTCGAGCCCCTAGAAATTCAGCAGATGCAAGCTCAGTGGCCAGCTTCCCGAAGTCTTCTATCGCGGCACTGAGTCTGGAGAAGCTGCAGGAACTGAGCACGCACATTGCAGACCGCATTCAAATCAAGAAGCGTTACAATAACACACCACTCCGTCGCATAGTTACACGACAAGTATCAGAGGCCCCTTCGTCGACTCCGGCGCGCTCTGAGGAGGATACATTCAGCCAGACCGACACGCTTGTGAACTCCGAGGTCCTTAAATTCCCCAGGGAATCGGCGGAATCTATTCAGCGGCGATACAACAGCACGCCCCTGCGACGCATTCTGACCCGCCAAGAATCTGCTGAACAGAGGCAAATTCTCTCTCAAAGCGCTGCTGTAGCTCCTCGTTATGAGCCTGAGTCACTGGAGGTGCGAAAAGCAAGATACAATGATACCCCCCTCCGGCGCATACTTTCGCGCCAAACCTCTACCGAACATTCCAAGAATATTGTTAGCAGCACCGTAACCCCACCTGTCTCCTCTCAGTGCTCGGTCTCAACGCCAGTACCACGCAGTAACACACCGCTCCGCCGCATTCTCTCCCGCCAGACATCAACACAGACATTCCCATCACGGCAGAAAGACGACGATGAGCTCTCCAACCGCGCAGACTCCGTCATCTCGCCTGATTCGCCGATCCTTTCCAAGGCCTCCGATCAGCCCTCCGCTCTTGATGACATGACCTCTGAGGCCCGGATTCGCGCGTACGAAATCGCACTCTGGGGTCTCACCAAAACTGCTCCGTTGCCTGCAGCACAAGAGCATTTCAACTCCGACTCCAGGATCCGAGCTTACGAAGAAGCGATCTGGGCGAAAAATGCTAGACTTGTTCGCGCGACAAAGTCGGAGGAGAGCAAGGAAACTACGGTCACGGTCACGGTCACGGAGGTATCTGTCGACGCGAAGAAGCCAAAGCGAATAGTTGTTGATTCTAAGGGGAGCCCTTTGAGAAGAATTCTGCAGAGGCAAACAAGCCGAGACTGGAGGGCGCCTGCGAGGGTGGGTTTTGTATGAAGGTGAAGGTTTCGGGTCTCTAGGGCTACCATATGTTTCATCTTGTGTGATCTAGAAGTTCAGGGTGGTGTGTGCAGTATGTGTTTGATTTTGTAGGGCTCCAATCGAGAGGGCTTTCAGGAGGTACTGTCCATATGAAGATCCTATCATTCCCAGTTCAGCAGTGAATTGTCTACACGGGATGGATGGACGAGGACCGCGACCCTCGTACGTATCGTGCTGCCAGCCTGTGTGCATGAATCTAGGCGTCCTGCTTAACGAAGTCCATTGGTGTAGATGGTACCTGTGCTTCTGCAAAGGACGACCTTACCAATCTCCAGAAAAGGCAGTCCAAATGTCTTGAATCATTCCGTAGTTCAGCTTAGCTTCTAGTTACGTAGTAAGTCTTCTTGCCCCGGCAGATACCTCTACCGCCTCACGATCGGCCTCTAGTTGTTGTGTATTGCAGCATCCCAACACTCCACCTACCCTTACACGTACCGCCGCTCGAAACCGCCTCACGTTCGACAGGAGACCAATATTTAGACGGATTGAGTGTATATTCTCGTCGACTAGTACGGCCACGGCCTTCCACCGCAGACGACCACACCAAGCGATAATCACTCGAACCGGACCCAAAAGAATCTACATCCCTCCTCGCTTATTCGGTGAAACAGACTCGACATGTTCAATACCCATGTCCTTCTCCTTTCTCAGATCGAGGCCTTTGCCTCTGACCACTTCGTCCTCGTCAACGAAGAGCGACTTGCCAGTGACCTGCGCCCAGACAGCCTTGTGCATTGGCTTCATGAACAGAGCGTCCATCTCCTCAAGCGAGACACCCTTTGTCTCGGGCACGAAGAAGAAAGACCACACGCCCATTGCGACAAGGATAGATGCAAAAAAGAAGTACGCTCCGTACCCAAGGTCGCTGATCATGTACGGTGTGCTGCGTGCAATGATGAAGGAACCAAGCCAGGTATCGGCGGTAGTGAGGGATACACAGAGCATACGGATATCGAGAGGAAAAATTTCGGATGCGTATGTCCAAGTAATTCCTTGCCAGGTAGCGCAGATGATGAATGCATTCACATATACGCAGACCATGGCTAGATAACCCCAACCGTCGCGGTTGATGTTGCCAGCGGCGGCGGCGGCGGCAGGATCGGCTTTCATGACGTACCCGCCAATATACCACATAGGAATGCAGCCTAATGCCGCACCCCAGATGAGTCCCTTTCGGCGACCCACACGTTCGACGACGACGAAGGTGAATGTGCACATGCCGAGAGTCTTTGCGATGCCGTAGAAGCCGGTGGAGAAGAGTTTGAGGGAGGTGCCGGAGATACCAAGGGTTTCAAATATGCGTGGAGCGTAGTATGTAATGATATTTACCTGGTCTTGGTCAGTAACGAAAACTTGGTCATCTGGATGCTGCGACTAACTCCTGTGAAGCTCTGCAAGAACATGAGAGCAAGCCCAATGGCCATGCGGTTCCGTACACCCTTCTGGAAAAGCTTCTTAAACTGCGCCTTCTTGCTCATACGGTTGGTACTGCGCTCCTCAACTTGTGCGCGGATCTCACTCATCTCATGCTGGATGTAAGCGTGGGACGAGTCAAGGTTGCGAATCTTTGTTAGAATCTTTTCAGCTCCCTCGAAGTTGTCACCGCGGGCCAGCCAACCTATGGTGCATTAGTGATGATCGTTTCAACGCATCTAGAGCTTGACTTACGAGGCGACTCGGGACACCACGCGACACCGAGGAGAAGGAGAAGGCCGGGAATGAGTTGAATAGCGAGGGGAATGGTCCACTGAGCCTGGCTGTTGACGTCGATGGTACGGTCACAGGCATAGTTGATCCAGAAACCCAACATACCTCCGCCTTGAGAAGCAATCTCGAAGATACCAATAAGACGACCTCGAACAGAGGGTGGAGCGATTTCGGCAATGTAGACAGGCACTGTCATAGACGATGCGCCAATGCCTAAACCAGCAATGGCTCGTCCACCGTAGATCATGTTGAGGCTACCACGGGCTGCCGTCATCAACGTACCTCCGAGAAGGAAAACAGAAGAAGCAGTAATCATTGTCTTCTTTCGACCGAGCTTCTCCGCAAGTGGGAAGGCGAATAGAGCACCGAAGAAGCAACCAGCCTGAGAGTGACTGTCAGTGACTACTTGGCCATCTTAATGTTACTTCACAAACCTGGAAAGTAGAGACAATGTTTCCCTGGATCGTGTCGCGCTGAGTCTGAGGGATGTTGATAGTCCCAAAGTCGCGTCTGAACGAGTCGAGGGCCATAGTTCCGCCAATGACGGCGGTGTCATAACCCACTATTTTGGTTAGCATACATCGCCATCTCCCACAGGCTTCAAAGCAAGGACTTACTGGCTAGGGCCGACATAGAGGCAATACAGGCGATGACATGGAGGCGCCAGTTCCTCACCTCCGGAGGATCTAACGTGCCAGATGCATGAGTGGTAAAACAGCCCATTCCAGGGAGTACTCTTTCAAAGGGTATTCGAAGATCGAAGAAGGGTTGTGATGGTTTACAAAAAGCGGTTGCCAGCAGGAGCGAAGCTTGTGCGCGAAGAAGACGTAGGCACTGTTCTTCTTATACGCACGGCTCGCTTTATGACACCGATGAATCGCATACTACGCCGGCCTCAGAATACTACCCTCTACAACCGCCGAGTCATACAACGCGGGGCGAGGTGCACGAGGGTTACACATGGTGCCATGCCATGCCACCCACCTTCTCCGTTGAGATAACGCCATTGAATATCGCACAAGATCTGGGGGTTGAGCAGCTTGGCTGCAAACAGGGTTGCGGCTTGACTGCATCTTGGCAGGAAGGGAGAACCATGATTCGCAAGGAGAGGTCGAAGCATGCAGCAGAAGTGCTTGGCGGGCGGAACCGTTGTTGCTGTCAGGATGTGGGGGACAGGATCAGCAATGGCGCTACCCCGCGACGTCGGTGGCTCGCAAGTGCGGGGAAGACCCGCCGTGCAGTCTAGACGGCGTACCTAAAAGAGTAATCCTCTTCAAACTTCGAGGCGTCTCGCGGTCGGCCATAATTACCCTCCTCTACATCTTCAGAAACATTTCTTTTCCTTCTCCGATCTTGTGTCATGTGACCTTATTCGGCGCGTGATGTCCTTGACCTGGTATGGGGTCAGGACTGGTTTGCACGCACCTCTGTACCGAGGTTGTTGCGCTTTGTAAACTCTGCTCAATTTCAAGTCGGACATCCGATCGTAAACAGGCTGTAAAACCAACGTGGCTGGCATAGCCAAGACATGATCGTTCGTCGGGCACGAGCACGAGCCTATGTGCATGATGGCTGAAATCCCTCTTCTTTTGATGCGCTGTGTCAGAGTCCTACCACTAACATCGCCTGTACTTTTCCGAACATTATTGCACCATCAGAGGAATGGACGAGAATGACCTGGCACCAGGATTTGAAGTAGTAAGATCAGCCACCTTGGCAGCTATGACCCGCAACGAGCAGGTCAAGCGGGAGCGAGGCCTCGAGTAAGTATAGGGTGTCGCAGTGTAGTTCTGAAAGCACGGCCGCGGATACATTCTCCAAAGCCTTGCTTTTACTGGCTTGGCGACCTGCCTTTGGCATGGTTGCCGCGTGGATGTGGCTGCGGGAGGCCTTTGGTAGAGGCACCTCGAGACGAAGTTCAGATTCTCAGCCTCAACAGAAGCCGCACAAGAGAGAATCGATTCATCTGAACCATTTCGACACTGCGCACAACAGGTCCCGCAAGGTTCACTGTTCTTAGACGACCATCAGTATGTTGGCGATTGCCTATACTCCTCCAAACCGTACCGATCACCCCACTTTCGTCAACACGGTCGTTGTGTGGATCTCCAAGATGACTCCCATGCTCGATGAATTGATATGCACGACTTGGCAATGCAAGCGTCCCTTTGACTACCCAGAATAGCAAGGGCAGTGCACCCCACACGCTCGGCAGCTGACCGAGCGTGGGTCGACCGTGCTATAGAGTGGTTAGCTTCAGCTCGTCGAGGTCGTCGTCCCCAACATTGCTACTAGCGGTACCCCAGGTTTCAAAGCTCAGACTGGTTCACTTATTCTCCACTTAGACCGTGCGAGAGTTCCTATGGTGCAAAGCATACGAGGTCTGTTGCTGTCAACAGCCTGTCGGGTAACGGGAAGTATGCACATGTCGAAATGCGGCCATCAATCCGTCTACAATTTTGTTTCGTTTCCTCGATTCAATGATACCCAGGGTATAGTCCTTGTACTCCGTAACGCCAGTGCTGATCGTAAGATTGAGAGAATGTATGTTTTTCCGGTCATGATCCTCCGACTATTTTTGTCACCAGAAGTCTTCCTCAAAGCTCTGCCTTTGGCTTCGTCTCATCTGTCTCCTCCTTGTCGACGACAACGAAGTCATCGTCAGAAGCCTCATCAGTCTTCAGCTTCTTCTGTGATGGCTGCTCGGCATCGTCCACGTCCACGGGCTCGTTTGTGGGAGCGTCAGGAAGCTGTGACAGGATTTCTGTTGTAGCCTCTGTGCACTGGACCTCCTCCTGTTCTTCCTCTGTATCATAGTCGAGAGTCGTCTCCGCGTTGAGAGCGACATCAGCCGCAGGCGGAAAGAAAGTACTGTTCAAAGATCAGTATGTTAGAGAAAATCGGCACGGTTCTAACTCACGATATGTTTCTGAAATACGCATCTTCATCTTTCTCAAGGAAGTTGCAAAAGATGACACGATCAAGCGCATCCGCCTTATCGCCTTCTTCCAAAAACTTGCGCACGGTCTCCAGCGCAACCAAACTGGCCTCGCCGCTGGGGTACCCGTACACGCCAGTGCTGATGGCCGAGAATGCGATGCTCTTGCAACCGTTCTTAACAGCTAATTGCAGACTGGTCCTGTAACAGCCAGCCAGCAACCGCGCTGCATCATCCTTGTTCTTGTTCCAATAGATGGGTCCTACGGCGTGTATGATCTTGTCGGCAGGCAATTCGTAGCCATCCGTGATCTTTGCGCTGCCCGTTTCGCATCCGCCCAGAGTGCCGCACTCATCCAGCAGCTCGGGGCCTGCTGCACAGTGTATTGCGCCATCTACGCCGCCTCCACCCAGCAATGACGTATTCGCAGCGTTCACAATCGAGTCGACAGCGAGTGTGGTAATATCTTGGCGAATGACGCTAATTCTATCGTTGAAGGCGGCGTTTGGTTCGTAGTCTGGCGTGCTGTCCGCTGCAGATTCGATCTTCTTGAGTTTGTAAAGCAAGGTGAGCGTTGGGATCTCATCGAGCGGGACGGGGGACACCATCTTGGACTGCCCAACAAAGGCTCTATTGGGCGGTTTTGCAAGATAGTAGGCACTGGACATTGTTGCGCGTCTAATCAGAAGGCGAAACATGCAACGGTGATGTTGTTGTATTCATGTAGGAAAGCTGCTGTCGCCTGTCAGGGAATAAGCTAATGCGGGGCAAGTGGCCTGTGCTCAAGCTGTATGTATAGCGTGTTGGAAGCCGAATACACAGATCACGTGACGAGATCACGTGACTCTAGAACACTATATAGAATACTTCCTCCGGCTTTCTAGTTACTTACTCAATCAATACACACACTTATCCTTGACTTATTGCTCTCTGCAAATATTGCGTGCCTCCTTTCACCATCATCACTTTCACTCCCCAACCTTTACATCTATCACGATTCGATATTTGCAGTCAGCAGAGAAAAACCCTCATTTATTCAGCATCAGATTGTTGATGTACCGCTCCAACACCCACTGTAGTCCGCTACTAGGTATGAAACAAATGGTTGATTTGCATTGATACGACCGAGGCACGTTTTGAAGCTATAATGACAAGCTTCCGATACATATAGCCCCTCTGGTCTGTGGTCCAGCCTCACACCATGTCTCGGTCACTATAACAGCAAAGCATCTCATTGCGAGTGACCCAGATTAGCATGACCAGAACCAAAACGGCGGCAATAACTATGGCGATGATGATGCCAACAGGAACAGACTCCATATATTGAGTGATATCTTCTGAGTGATCCGGGAGGAACAAAGGGCCGGCGATGTTTTATAAGAAGAGCTGCTTTTTGGAGATTGTAGAGTGACGATATGCGCAGTAGGCTGAGGAAAAGACAGTCAATGGCTTTGTGACTGTCGATGGAAGGACGTTGTTTCAAGGCAATGCTTGTTGTGAAGCACTAACAGCCAACAAAGACAACAAAGACATTGTGGTTGCATTAAAGAAACTATTGTATCACGATGCGCTGTGAACATGGACATCGTTACCGCTCACATCAATGACAGTGAAGCAGATACCTCCCGTACCTGCTGCGTGTGCATCGATCTGGCTCCATCGTGATGATGCGCCAGTGCGTCCGCCATGGGTTAACAAGATGTCGGTCAGTTCCTGTTTTTCTTCTTTGATTGCAATATCCAACAGCGTCAAGCCGTCCGGTTCCAGGGGATCATTGATGTTGATCATGCCTCTATTTGGTTCTTTGCAATTGAGGTCGAGTAAGCATGAAAGCGTTTGCGCAGAGTCTTCGATAACAGCCAACTGGAGAGGGGTGTAGCCTCTGCATTCGCGATTGATGTCTGCGTACGGAGCAAGCAATCTCATCAAGAAGGTATCCTCAGATCGTACGGAGTACCAAAACGGACTTGGGAGATCTCTATCAGGGCTCGCGTAATCAAGCGCGGCTGGGTTAAGGTGCTTGAAGAGCTCAATAAAGGTTGAAACTATAACAGAGTGACTGTTGTACACTGCGATGTGCAATGGCACTTTGTGAGCCCACATATGACTCAGTGTCTCTAGGCTACAAGCCTGACAGATTAGGTCCACTAGATCCTGGTGACCACATGCTGCGGCGACTGCAAGGCATGTTTGGTCCTCTTCATCGACGGCCTTCATGACAGCATCCCAGATTGTCGTTGGCGCCCTACGCAGCATGCGGAATATATCGATATCCCCTCTGGCAGCGGCAAGATGGAACGCAAAAGGTACCGATGCATAGACGATTGGGCGCGGACCTGAAAATTCCATAGCAGCTTCTTGTAAGCTTCGAAGTCCTTCGTAGTTGGCCGAGCAGCACGCTAAATACCACTGGTCGCGCCCGAGTATATCAACGCCAATCTTACTATTATCGCCCTCTTTAACAAACTTTGACCCTGCGATGCTGAATTCTTTATTCAACGGCTTTCTCGAGGGATAGCGCCCCAGGCAGTCCGGACGATCGTCTGCCAGAACATCGGCTCGAACTGATGGGACGTTCCAGATAACTTCAGGCACGAAGATCTGGTTCTTAGATAAATCAATGCCAAGTTTCTGAAGATTAAGAATGGAATCCGACGCGCTGAGGTTGAAATAGTCCATTGTGTTGGGCCACTCCGCCAGGAGACGCTGTCGGCATTGTCGAAGCTGAGTGTGGGCGATAGTATGGGGTGATATCATGGGAGATCTGGCGACAAGGACATAGACTATACCATCATGCCCCAGTTCTTGATAGTATGCGATTGCTCTCACCATGTCAGATTCGTCCAGACTCATGATTGCACGAGACATGGCATCCAGATCGAAAGTAGCCGATAAGATCTCCGGGGAGCTATTCTGGACGATCTTTGCTTGGAGCGTCCTGATGACAGCTTTGTAAATACCTGCCCGCAAGTCCAAGAGATCAGTCAAACTTCCTACATTATGGTAGACATTGATGTCGGCCACCATAGCAGTTGCCACGGACCAAAACTCCTGTAGGGCTGACTCGATCAGGCACTTGACACTCAAGAGGACGAGGCTCATATGCAAGTCAGAACAATATAGAGGTTTGTGTCCTAAGAAACTCACGCCTGATGAATACCCTCTTTGTTTGCTAGCTCAGGAACTTGACGCGCAGTAAGAGCCACTACGTTTGACTCGCTGATACTTTTGCGCATTCTCCGGGGGGCAGAGCACGAAAAGCCTCTCTTGACACAGTTTTGGCATCTTTCTCCTGGCCATACTCGAACTTGTGGCTCGCACTGTCGCTTTCAACGGGTGGCAGGATATTGTGGATTCTTACTTACTTTGGCCTTTATCTTCGGATCGCGACATTGCTCACATTTTAGATAGTTCAATCGACGTGGTGTGGTTCTCTTGCGTGTATTTGGGCGTTCGGTGCGAGAGGTGGCTGTTGTGGAAGCCATATTACCTGCAAGAACACGAGGGAGTTAGGCTGGAGGCTGTGCTCGGCCGTGGAAAAGCAGAGGTGCTCCCGCTTCCGTTCTTGACCCGGCGCAAATCCTCGCTCAGATAAAGATGTTGTGCGTGATTGTCAATTATGTTATGAAGAGACTTGGGCAAGTGCGAGTGCGGGCTGACATGGTTTTGCTTATCCTATCACAGCCTTGTCGCACTGCGAGCAGTGTCCACATTCCTGTGCGTTGTAGTCTGACGTGTAGACTGCGCCTCGCTACGGTATGCACGACCAATCAGCTGTTCGCACAACTGTCAGCCCAACTAGATCACAGCCGGTCTCGCACCTGTGAGTGCGTGAATGTAAGCTGGAAGATGCGTAGCGCTCTGACCCCATGCCTGTACCTTCGTCTTCGCACTCAATTCGTCGTACGACGTCGCTACACTCATACTCTTACACCGCGCCATTCTACCCTTCCGTTGAAGACGACTTTCTGCATCAGGTTCCATCGCACTCGCAGTGCATGTGAGGCCATTTCGTAATTTGCAGATCTCGACTTCCGAGCAGCAATGCTATGTGTGCCTGCTGTATAAGATGTTTAGATATGCGCCGCGTACAACGCAAAACTCCATCATCCCAAGTCCTTTGAAGTGTCTGGTAGCTTCACGTCGTCCAGTACTCGTCTCACGACGCCAACATTGCAGCCACTTTGAAGACAATGACGTCGGTCGACAGAAACGAGTTCAAGAGTCACCATAGCCTCATGGTCCAACCTGAGGAACTAGAAACCATTTTTGCAGGAATATCCATCCTGATTGGATGCATGGCACTGCTACTCGGCCTCTTTCAACTTCGCAAGCATCGAAGTGCTGCTCGATCGTCGTCGCAAGATGATATTTACGAGTTGGAAGCGAGAATACCTGAGGCATGTTGATATACTTGTTGTTTTGCCGCACTCGCTGATAGAAGCCAGGCTTGGCCGTACAGAAGTCACGATCCTACTTTTTACAAAGCGGACCCCGGACAGCAGCGCTGAGAAAGGTTTTTGCTCAACCATGGTTGTACAAGGTTGAACCTAGCAGAGCCTAGAGTGTGAGAGTTTGTATCTCTATGCAGGCGTATAGTCCGGCTCGGGAATGTTGTAAAAAACGACGTAGATGGGCCACATTTTGAAAAGCAAGATGTCGAATGCATGTAATGGAGCACTGTGAGATCTTCACATCGTCCTACCATAGTCTACCTTCGCTGATCAGCTGACATCTTTTTTCGGATCGCATCTCATAATATACTTCCCATAATCGGAACCCGGATGTTACTACGGAGACGGAAAACATCACCGAGTATTCTCGTGCGGTCTTAATGGAGTACGGATTGATATGGGCGTGCCACAGGTAAATAAGGCCATAGACGTCGCGACGGCCATCCGTCTGCCAACACAAGCGTACACCCATTCATGCGAATCAGCCAGTTACCGAAAGAAACGGCCGTGTCAAAGATGAGGCAAGAAGCAACGCCAGCAATGGACGGATCTTGTAGTGTTCTGGCGTCAGAAACGGCTCAACTAGATGGATAAAAGCGCCGAAATTACTTCATGCTGCTCTTGAAGAGTCCGGACATGTTGCCGTGGCGATGTCAGCTTTAGCATCGAGGCATTCTCGAATACTATGTGTCGAAGCACGAGATCTCCGTAGTGGTATGTGTGGTCCTGGCAGGTTTGAATGACCGTGTAGGATAGCATCGGAAAACCGTGCTTGGTGAATGAGGAGACAGCGAGAGCTCACCAAAAGGCTGACGACATATGATCAGGTGTCAACTTAAGCCGGATAAGACGGCAAGCTTCGAACAGCAAAACGATAGATCCGGACACGCGGCTTATGGACTCCGTTTCCGCGACGCTGAGTGGACATGTGAGGCCTCAAGGAACCCGACGCAACGGGAGATGCCAGAGCAGAGAGGAAGACAACAGTAGAAGATGTACAGAAGTGCCAAATGATATGTACAAGGTGTGGGGTCCGAGATGCAGGGTTCACGCTTCTGAAAGCTTGTCGCCCGCTAAGGAACTGAACAGGGATGACGTCGTCAGTCCAAGCTCCGAACCAGGAACAGGAGGGCGCATTCCACACGAACGTCAGAACTCGCCTCGACATGTTGCGCATTTTCCTACCGAGGAGCTAACATCTGTATATCACACTCTTCAATGGTACGCGACAGTCATGGGATGCGCCCCGCATCGTAAAGCTGACACGGCATTAGGCTTCATTACTGCGGCAGATTGTAGCTGGCCCACGTGCGCGCCACGCTGAAGCTGGCCTCGATTTGTGCTATGTTACAGACAACAGTACAGCGACCCGAATAACATGCTCAAGCCCTTTCTGACTGTCCTTAGTCATCGCTACATCCGGCCCCAGCGGCACCTACCCCCAGCGCGCGTACCGAAACCCGCTCGATTCGCTCGTAAAGTTCCTCGACTCTAAACATGGCGAAGACTGGGCGATATGGGAGTTCCGCGCAGAAGGAACTGGCTACCCCGATAGCGAGGTCTATAACCGCGTCTACCATTACCCCTTTCCCGACCACCATCCTCCACCCTTCGCCCTCATACCGAACATCATGGCTAGCATGCGCAACTGGCTGAAAGCGAAGGAGGGGCGTGTAGTCGTCGTACACTGTAAAGCTGGGAAAGGAAGATCAGGCACAGCTAGCTGCAGTTACCTTATGAGTGAGGAGGGCTGGCCGATGGAAAAGGCTCTGCAACGATTCACAGAGCGGCGCATGCGGCCGGGCATGGGCTACAAAGGAGTCAGCATCCCGAGTCAGTTGCGCTGGCTCACATACGTCGACCGATGGGCAAAGCACGGCAAGCTGTACGTGGAGCGGCAGGTGGAAGTGCTGGAAGTGCACTGCTGGGGCCTGAGAGATGGCGTCAAGATCCAGATCGAGGGCTTCGTCGAGGACGGCAAGCTCATCAAAAACTTTCACACATTCACAAAAGAGGAGCGAGAGATTGTGAGAGGAGAGGTCAAGACGACAGGCATGGCGCAGGCCGTGCAGGAAGTCATGTACAAGAATGGACTCGGCGGATCGGGTGGCAAGACCAACACACAACAGGACGGCAGCAAGAGCAACTCAAAGGAAGGTAGCACAAGCAACTCTAAGAACGCCAGCAAATCTTCGCTTGAAGTCCCACGAAACGCAGACGGCACAACTGCCTCTTCCCAGGCGGGCTCGAACGAAAGCCTCCTCCCAGGCACCGGCGATGTTGTTTTCCGCCCCTCAAAGCGGGTTGTTTTGCCTTCCAACGATATCAACGTTGATGTTGAGCGTCGCAACAAAGCTGCATTTGATCTGACGATGGTCACTGCAGTCGCACACGTTTGGTTCAATACGTTTTTCGAGG
Source organism: Stagonosporopsis tanaceti (assembly GCA_000812845.1). Classification (NCBI taxonomy): domain Eukaryota; kingdom Fungi; phylum Ascomycota; class Dothideomycetes; order Pleosporales; family Didymellaceae; genus Stagonosporopsis; species Stagonosporopsis tanaceti. The sequence goes on along the minus strand of JUDZ01009609.1, from coordinate 1,143 downwards.
GCAACGGTGCGGAGAAGGAGGGCACAGCAGACGAGTCGGGCGTCTTTCAAATTGACTGGGATGCGATGGATGGCATAAAAGGCTCTTCAAGAAAAGGCACACAAGCGTTCGAACGCATTGCAGTGGTGTGGCGTGCGCTCAACGCTGAGGAGGGGCGACCAGGTGTTGTCATTACAGAACCGCAGGAGGGCGAAGAGGTTCTGCAAACTGGGCCTACAGACTGGAAAGGTACAAAAGGTGTCGAGCCGAGCGAGGGTAAAGACCTGGGCTTGCGATCATCAAGTCCAGACGATTCGGAGCTTGACGTCAGCCAGACAGACGCCATCAAAAGCGCGAACGAACAAAACAAGACCAAACTCCCAATACCTGGTCGCCGGAATAGTAACGAAAGCGATGACAGCGATACTAGGGACGTTCGATCCCACGGCCCTAACGGCGAAGACGTCCTGCAATACCCGATGCCAACACGACGCAGCATGGAAAGGAAGAATGAATCGTCAGAACCAGCTCCACACCCTACGTTGGCAAGTCAGTCTGACGGTGCGATTGCTGAGACCTCGAGACCTTCATCAAGAGCATCGCACAAAGGTACACGCCACGTCGAGAAGCTCATAGATAACGTGAAATTTCACGTCTCTGGCGCTGCACACACGGGCGACCTGCCTGACGGGAAGCCAGAACATGAGATGAAGAACGCCAAGGAACATCAGCTTGGTCACGTCGGAAAGAGCAAAACATCCAGTTGAAGTGCCTGAGGAAATCAGGTGGCCGTATGACATCGTGCAGCAAGCTGTAGGGCGAGGCTGACGTTGTTGACGAATGGAGTATGACCTCGCATATTTGTGGTGCAGCGTATCAGATCGGTGCACGAAGCATATGCGTGTATATGATGCAGCTTGCAGGATACATACAGGAGGCGTTGAGCACTGGAGCGCACGTGGCTTTTGCGGCTCGGCGTCCACTTTTTGTTTTGGGCGGGTTCTTTCTCTCTGCCTTGATATACCAGTTTAGCAGCAACAAAATCTTGTAGATTTCTACCCGTGATACACATTTGAGATACTGTCCAAGATTGACATACCACTTGCTTTGATGCTTCGTAGGCACATCTGCCAAAGTGAGGCGGGCGCCTGCCGTTCCGCCGAA
>JUDZ01009608.1:0-30951 GCA_000812845.1 Stagonosporopsis tanaceti | reverse complement strand
AGATCGCTGCTGTCAACGCTGGCTTCCCTTATGTGCAGCCTGCGCCCGGCACGGGACTCGCAGCTACTGCTACTCCCTACCGTGTCTTCTACAGCAGGAAGAACTTCCTCCACCCTGAGGCGCAGCAGGGACCCCACCGCAGCTGGCGCGACGAAGTCCGCTTCTTGGACCAGCGTTTCGAGGGCGGCAGTGCCTACATGATTGGCAAGATGAACGGAGAGCACTGGTACCTCTACATCACTGGCCCTGACACTACTCTCACTCCTCCTCCCAGCCCCGGCGCTGAGGAGGTCGAGCGTCCTGAGACTGAGACAAAGTTTGTGAAGCTGCCTGAGCGCATGCTGCCCGAGCGCAACACCGACGAAGAGGAGGACGAGACTCTGGAGATACTCATGACTGACCTTGATGAGAAGAACGCCCGTCAGTTCTATCTCGAGGACGCGAGTGCGGTCGCGGAGGGTCGCTATGTCCAGAGAGCTCGAGAGGCCCGCAAGAACGCCATCCAATCCCTTGGCTCCATCCCTGAGGGCGAGTGCGAGAGCCTCGGCGGTTCCACCGTCCTGAACTCCACGGCCACGACCCACATCTCCGACGAGAGCTTCGACGTCTTCGAGCAGACCTCCTCAGACCACTCCGGCTTTAACTCGGACGAGGAGCTCACCTTCCCCGAGGAGCTGACCACCGAGGGCCACACGCTTGGCACCGTCGTCTCGGAGCACTGCGGCCTCGCCGACGTCTACCCCACGTCCAAGTACCCCGACGCCCGCATCGACGCCTACCTCTTCACGCCCTGTGGTTTCTCTGCCAACGGCGTTGTGCCCGCCCCTGGCGGTGCCCCCAACGGCTCCAAGAAGGGCTCCGACGCAACCCACTACTTCACCGTGCACGTCACGCCCGAGCCACACTGCTCATACGCCTCGTTCGAGACCAACGTCCCCGCGCGCCAGAGCGGCCGCGAGACCGCCGACGTGATCGAGCACGTCATTGGCATCTTCAAGCCCGGTCGCTTCAGCATCACGCTGTTCGAGGCCAAGCCCAGCCCAGACGAGTTGCCCGGCAAGAATCTCGAGAAGAGCAAGCGCGTCGAGTCCATCCCTGGTTACCGCAGGGTCGATCGCATCGTGCATGATCTGGAGGGATATGATTTGGTGTTCAGGTACTATGAGAGGGATGACTGGAAGGGCGGAAAGCCAAGGTTGGGAGAGCTCTTCTAGGTGGTTCGAGTGAGAAGAGTGAGAACGGGGTCGAGGGGCTGAGGACCTAGGACACTCCTTCAATGTTTCCTGTCTTCGTCTTGGTACATACAGTTAGCCAGTCAGTCTATACCGTGCGCCTTTAATTCAGTGTGTCTCTTGTCACTTGCTCTCTCGTTCCTCTCTCCACTCTGTCGATCTGGATAATGGCCGTACTCATTCGACATATTGCTGTTAGAGATAGCAGGTATTACGGTGCAAGCCCAGTATAGGGTCTGATCATCGTGAATGTATGTGTTCCTGATTCTGAGAGTGAAGGTGAATGTGCAATTGCATGACTAGTACTCGTTTGCCATGTGATCGCAATCAGTCACGTGGAGACTGCATTCTCTCACTTCTACGCCCTTGATTCGGCCGCATGGGAAGCGACTTGAACCCACCCACTCAACAGCCCGACATGCCTGAGCTGCTCACTGTAAGCCACGATGGCAGTGCCGGAAGCACCAAGAACCTGAAACGCTCTCAGCCACAAGCAGATGCTGCCGATGACACGGATGATGACAGCCCTGTAGCACGGCGTCCGCGAAGCGGTCATCTGTTCAATAGCGAGTACGAATCTATGCTACTCATGTTGGAAAGGGGTGAAGAACGATATTCACAACAGCCCGCCACTGCACGACCTTCAGACATCCTGAACAAGGCTCCTGTCACCACGCAACACAAGGAAGTCACTGAAGAAGATAATCACCGTGTAGTGGAATGGTCACTCAGTGAGACCAATGCAAGTGCGCCTACAAGCCCTCTCTTATACAGACATACTAAACATCTATCAAGACATCAAATCGCTACTGGTACACCGCCAACGCCGCCGGAAAGAAGCTGTGGACATCTGAGCGAACCTTTGTGGAGACTTACACTTCGAAATACTCCAAAGCCGCCAAGAAGGTCGTCACTACCGTTGTCACGGACTCGGTGCTCACCAAGGATGTCCCGAAGCGGTTCAAGCGCGAGATGGAGTGGAAAGCCATGACAGCGCGGGAGCGAACAAGGTCCAGGGATGATTACTTGGAGTATGTGATTAGCAAGACAGTTGATTAGCGCTGGGAGGATTGGGTGGTGTGTGGGCAACGGGCGAAGTATGGGTTCACATGATGTCCTAGCTGGTGTTTACAGGACATTCAGACAAAGAATCCAGATCACGGCGATTCTGCTCAGCTCGGTTCGTCTTCTGTATATCTCTACTGGTTGTCAATTGTCCATTGGTCCATTGATCTATCAATCAATAGCAGTCTCTCAACATTGAGCCAGCCTCACACCGTTACACTTCTTGAGGAGCCAACTGCAGTATCTACGAATGCATCCACGTTCTTCTTCATGCAGCTCACACAAGATGCGGTCAATCCCAGTGCAAACGGCCATGTATATTGCTCGCCATGGTGTGCGCCAATTCCATCCCACCGCCTCTAATACCTACTCGATACAAACGCGACTTCACGGCGACATTCGCTTCCTCACCCCCCATGACCCACTTGGGCGCTCCTGCCTCAGAACCCTGATTGCCCACGATGCTCAGACAAGAAGTCCTCGCTCACTTTTCACCCCGCACTTGGAACTGTTTTGGCCACAATTTGGCAGACAGCCTTCAATGGTGCTTGCAGGGCTTGAGTTTAGGGGCCCCACCACAGGTAAGAGAGCAGCGCAATAGATGCTGCTGGCAGCCACGCTAACAGAAGACTCAGATACTTGAGAGATACCCGCAGATACTTAACTTGTCTTCCTTACCCTCTACTATACTTCAGAATCTCAGTCTATATCTGAGCTCAACCATAATGGCACCTCCAGCCCGCACCACGATCCCTCGCGCAGTCAACCACAAGAACGTTGGGAAGCTCAACGAGGCCGAGCTGTGCAGGCAGAACCTCAGCCCTGATGGTGTTGAAGCCGTCAAGCCCATCTTCATCACCGAAGCCGAGGGCCCATTGTCGCGCCACAACTTCACTGCTGATCCTACCTTCAAGATTAATAGAGAGACCGCGCAGGATTTCCCGTCAATGACACAGTGGGAGACATATAAGCTCGTTAGTATCCCCTACAGGCGGCCCTCGTATATACTAACAAGCCTTCTAGGTTGAGACAGCCACAAGGAGCACTGCTTATAGCAATGCTGTCAACAAGAGCACCTCTAAGAAGAGGTCTACTAAGAAGAAGACTGTCAAGAAGCCCACTGTTGCAAAAAAGTCAATTCAACAGCGCAAAGCTTTGTGTAGGGCTCTGTGCAAGCGCTTGCGCAAGAAGATCTTTAAACTCCAAGAGGTATTCTAACATTGCTACATAGGATTAACTACAATGCTAACAATGCACAGGACAAGCTTTCTCAAGTAGAAGATTAGCTTGCTAAGATGCTTAGCATGCTGAATGCTGCTTAGCATGCTGAATGCTGCTTAAACATGCAATAATGCCGAGCAGCTGGCATTTGAGGAGCACGAGTGGTCTATGTAACAGCTTAATTTCTTCACACATTATTCTCTATAGGCAGTAAAAGTCTGAACTGCAAGGTATAACTATTCTACCTTTACTCTTTGTGTGTAAATAAAGCTTTCCCTCTAATGCTAACATAGTATATATGTTACTGCCTTACTGTTGCTCTTAAAGACAATTTAGCTTACAAACAGTAGTAGGTACTTATGTCTTAGCGCTATGAATGACCTAGGATGTAGGGCACTTCACCCCAACCCTACCACATCATATTTTGATCGCAACGCAGAGCAGGACCCTTTAGCAACATACTAGATTTGGTCTTTCTTGTTACCAAAATGCCTTCTGATCGCATTCCCTTGATCAACCAGAGTTGAAGTCGCCCAGCTCAGACCACTGACGAACATACCGCACAGCCTAAGTACTCAAGACAACTTATAGATGCATCACCATACCCCTTTATAGCCGCCCTCGTCCCACCCTCCGTCCTCATTATGAAACAGCCCTATACGGCTGCGTCGATCCGACGGAACACTACGCACCCTCCATTGGCCATGTTGCAGCTCTTTAGCCGGTTTAAACCTCCGCCTCGTCTAGCTCAGTCAAGCACCACCTTCCTACAGCCACCGGAAGCTTCTCCTAGAGTGCGCTTGGCGCTCCCCCACAATGCTAATCACACGGCGTTGTCAGATCGCCGGGATTTTGCAGGAAAACGAGGGAGTCCTCCCGGCGCGTTCGGCGAGATGGGCGTGTGAGGCAGATTAAGGCAGCGGGTGTAAGCAGGCGCGTTATGAGGTCGTATACAAGAGGGAATTGAGATGAGCCGGTTGTTCAGGCGGGCTTGGGGAGTGGTATATAAGAGGAGGGGACTGATGGGTATTGTGATCACCATCCAACTGTGAATTGTCAAAGTCGCTTCTCAGAACCAACTATGAAGATCTCCATCACTGCCGTCTTGCTTTTCAGCGGGCTCTCGCTCGCTGCTCCTGTGTCTGAGCCGGTGTCTGAGGACCTTTTTTCTCGTCAGGCGGCGCAGAGCATCGATGCTGCGATCAAGAAGAAGGGGAAGAAGTACTTCGGTACTGCTACGGACCCTGGGCGATTCAACAGCGGTAGCAATGGCGCTATCATCAAGGCCAACTTTGGTCAAATCACGCCAGAGAACAGGTCAGTCTTCTCAAATTCACAATACCATACACAGCAAGGACTAACGTATGACAGTATGAAGTGGGATGCCACAGAGTCCTCGCGAGGCAACTTCAACTTCGGCACTGCAGACCAGACCGTCAACTTCGCAACCACAAATGGCAAATTGATCCGTGGCCACACCACGGTGTGGCACTCGCAGCTTCCAAACTGGGTGTCGTCCATCACCGACAAGGCGACGCTCAAGACCGTAATGCAGAATCACATCACGCAGCTGATGACGCGATGGAAGGGCAAGGTCTACGCCTGGGATGTTGTCAACGAGATCTTCAACGAGAACGGCAGCATGCGCTCGAGCGTGTTCTACAACGTTAGTGTCACCAGCCCTGATCAGAAAGCATCAGCTAACAGAACAGGTTCTCGGAGAGGACTTTGTCCGCATTGCGTTCGAGACCGCCCGCAAGGTCGACCCCAACGCAAAGCTGTACATCAACGATTACAGTACGTCTCCCTTCCCACCACTTTCGCACACCCATCTAACATGTCTAGACCTCGACTCGGCCACCTATGCTAAAACCACTGGTTTGATCAACAAGGTCAAGCAATGGCGCGCGGCTGGCGTGCCCATCGACGGCATTGGTTCGCAGGGCCACTTGCAGTCAGGCCAGGGCGCTAACGCGCCTGCCGCCATGGCCGCGCTATGTGCTGCGGCGTCTGAGTGCGCTCTGACTGAGGTCGACATCCAGAACGCCCAGCAGTCGGACTGGACCAATGTCGTGAAGGCCTGCTTGAACCAGCAGAACTGTGTCGGCATTACTGTGTGGGGAGTTCGCGATTCGGACTCATGGAGGCCTCAAGGTAACCCGCTGTTGTTCGATGGAAACTTCCAGCCTAAACAGGCATACAACACGGTTTTGGCAGCGCTGCAGTAGAGTGGCGTCAGCAAAGATTCTTCGGCGAAAGTAATTCTTGTGCATTTGTTTGCATTCGTATACGAGAAAGCTTGAAGACTTGTTCGCTCGAGATATAGTTGCAAGGTCTGCAGATTGGAAAGCGCGAGGGTTCTGATATCGATATTGTTGCAGCTCAGTCTATTTTGTCTCCTCTTCCCGTGATATCTTTCTCTTCTTTTGCTGCCTTTGCAGCCTTGATGATCGACAGTCCTACGTTCTCGCTGGCACCATCGTCGGCCTGTCTCGTCCAGAATATATCAGCTGCCATAATGCGGACGCTCTTTCGCCTTTGGATCTCAGCCACACCCAGCGTTGACGGTTTTTCTGCAGCCGCTTCGAGCTCATCCAAAATGCGTTTACGCTTAGCATACCGTTCAGCCCGCTCTTTCCTAATCTGCTCGGACCCAAGCTTGGATAGTGCAAAGCGTACGCCGGCTCGGAAGGCCATGAAGATGTGCTCGGAGACTAGAATAGTAACAGGGAGACTAGCCCACAGCCCCAAGCCCATGTGCTCCCCAAGGAGCTTCTGGGAGCCAAAAAGATGCACGATGGCAGCACTCGATAAGCTGCCCAGCCACGTCAGGCATTCCAGGCTTGATATCCAGGGTCCCAGACCGTCGCTCCGCACAGGCGCAGGCCGCTGATACTCGACGCAAATTTTGAGGAAATCAGATCGAAGCTCAAACCAGTTGTTGATGAAGAAGCCGATGGGTACAAGAGGCCATACAGGACTGAACAGAGCCAGGTAGCCGAACTGAATAACCATCTCTGCAATGTCGTCTTGTACGTTGTACTCTGGTCTGAGTGCTTGTTTTCTTGCTCTTCGAAGGAACTTTGCCTCCCCAGGATCATCTGTTGCGAAGTGCTGACCCGAACTACCTCTCTGGTGAGTCTTGGATTCCTGGCGGTCGCGCCACCACTGCTTGAATTGTGTCTTGAGATAGGGGAGTGCAAGCTCTTCGATGGCGCCGGACACTTGACCCGTCAAAGTAAGAGCAATCACTTCATTTCGGAGCCTGTCCGGGTCGGCCTTGAAGCTAATTGGTCTTCGGTCTTTGCTCCCCAGTACCGTGTCGATGCAGTGTTGTAAGATAGGAATGACACGGCTACCAAACGGAACGTACAAGAATGCGGTGATGAAGATGGGCAGGTAATTTGTGATTGAGTTGAGGACGAAGATTTTTTGTGTCAGGGACATCTCGTGATGGTCGGCGGTTCGGTGGTTTTCGAACTCGGTCAGCTTGTCGGCTATGTTCTCTAGAAAGTAGGTCGCATACGGCAGAAAGACACCGAGTAGAACGGTCGGTAGATACTCCTGTCAGGAATTAGCTTCTCCACATTTCACGTACTGCGCAACCCCGGGGCAAGCCAACTCACAAGGTAGAATTTATAAGGGCCTTCATAAGCCTCGCTGATGAAAGTCTCGATCGCGAAGACAATAGCTATCAAGGCTCCAAGAAACACGGTACTGATCAGTATAAAAGGAATGACCAGCAGCTGCCGAGTAATGCGCTTCCACCTGGGAAAGTATTGGATAGTCCTCCCAGCAGTGTCGACGATGGTCTTTTCATATTGAAATTGGGGCCGGTTGGCTTTGAGGTTGCCAACACCTCGAACGTCCCAACGCATCGCCAGGTCCTGCTGTTTGATCTTCCAATATTCGAGAAAGACAGTGGACCACACACCAATCATTACAGCAAAGAGTAAAGAATATTGTGGCAGAAACATCCATGCAAAGACGCCAGCTATGCATGGAAAGGCGAGGAAGCGAAAGTAAGTCTGGAGGAATGCGAAATAGAATGCGACTTTCGTTCCCCACAAATCGCGGATCTGGTCGAGATCATGGAAGTCGAGGAAGAAGCGCCGGCTCAGGTGGGTAAGCAGTCGCTTGTTGACAGGCTGATTGTGAAGCGGAAATACAGAAGACACGTTCTCCCACTGGCTGAAGCCTGGGGTGATGCCTGCTCCTCCAAGCTCTTTGCGCCAGTTGACCAGATGGAGTACGGATAATAAGTCTTCAGCCTCGAACTTAGCTGCAACAACACTTGATCCTGTGCCGCCGGGATGCTCCTTGGTGATGCCATACAGCCAGTCTTTTACCCTGATAACATGTTAATCGAGTCCTTCTGGGAGGCTGTGAAGCGAGCAATCTACCTAGACTTGTATACTGTATTGCCTAGCAACTCTCGAGGCACCTGTACAAACACCAAGAGCGATTGATCGTAGCCATGGCGTACTTCTGTGTTCAGCCCAGCTGAATGGAGGTCCTTTATAAGGACTGTAAATTCTGCGGCGGCAATCTCGTGCTCTGTAGGCTGTTAGTGCAGAAACAACCTTTTGAAGAACGGACCACACACCCACACTCCCGAAGTCATATACTACGACGTATTTGTCGTTATAAGTGACATTGGCGAGCTCTTGATCGTCGCCGAAAGTTGTGTCCGCACGTCTCAACTTCATGTCCAAGGCGCAGAAGTCTGGATCCTGGATTAGCCACCATCCAGAGGTGCGTGATGAGGCTCTGGAAGATCGGGGACCGGCCCTGTGGCTGGTGCCTTTATAGGTTTCAGGGGTGCGTCATTGCTGTTACTATTTTCGGGAAAGACGGTGAGTGTGGAGATGGTCAAGCCCCGTTTAGAGGCTGGATTGGTAGCTCAGGGCGGGTCTGACGCGCTGTCAGCGCCTGGGTGCCGAAAGATCCGCAAGGGGTCCAAAGGACAACGCAGTGGTGAAGACAATGGTTGTAATCTGCCATATCTAGATTGCAAAGTCTATGGCATGGCTTTGAGTATTTACACATTGGCATGCAAAAGTACGGAAAAGTTGAGAGCCGGGTTGGCGATGAGAGCCAATTCCGCTGCGCGCACGGCCGTCGGCGAGATTTGCAGCGATGACGGAACTGCCCGTCGTTCCTTTCTTGACGCGTGTGTAAACAAAGACGCGAACAACGAAGCTACTCATCCCTTGTACTCAACAACGGTCTGACGCATTGTTCCATGAGCGTGTCCCAGCCAAAACACAAGGCTATGATCGCACCTACGAGTCGAACAGTGCAGCGTGGCATTGAAGATTTGCTTCTCAGCAGGCGGTAACGGGATTCTGTAAATCTTCTGGAATCGTGCAACGGACGGGTCATTATAACCTTCATCTAACATGGCGATCACCGAAGTTACAGTTCGTTCGACCGCGCCCTTGCCTAAAGGCTACGGCTTCTTGCCCAAAGGCATACAATACAAGACTCTACACTGCCGCAAGCTCACCCGCGAAGCAGGTAAAACACTGTACGTTGTAGTTGACGCGAAGAAGCGACAGCTGGGCATACGAGTACCCACCTCAATTCTCCAGCAAGTGCATCGGCAAGCCAAGGATACTTTGTCGGCCAGACGCGCCGCTGTAGAGAAGCGCGATGTATCGTTCCTCGAGTCTGTAGCCGCTGAGCTTGAGACGCAATTCCCAAAGATGCCAGAGAAAGACAGAGCTCTCGCATTGAAGCACGGCTTCAAAAAGCATTCGGGTCGTGTTGGCAGAACTGCTACAATCCCATTGCCGCGTAAGGCTTCGCTGGCTATCATAGCCCATGTACGCCACAGACATACGAAATACGATACCTTGCTGGCGGATGGAGTAGACAGAGCAGCCGCCAGAAAGGCTGTTAACAGGAAGATCGAACGCATCATGCAAGATTGGGGATACGCCGGAGGTAGGAAATGATGTAGTAATTCATTGTATATCGTCCTAAACAATCGGGCAGATCTAGCTTGGTATTTCAAGGATGATCAGCCAACATCAAGTGAGGAAAGCGAATCGGAGTCTTAGCATTGCAGTATGTGATTTCAGTCTTGGCCAGCTGCTGCATTTCGACAGACGTTAACACGATGCAGTTATCGACACATTACGGATCCGATCACTGCAGCACGGTCTCCGTTTCCTCCGTAATATACGAGTGGAGGCTAAGTGTCGTCACCACAAGGCTGATTCCGTCGGAGTTAAGGTGTTAAGAGAGGAGCATGTTTACCGACAACAACAACAGCAGAACCCAACACGCAATCGTAACGGTGATTGGAGCCTTGTGGTGCCCGTGATCAAATGAGCCGATAAAGCAAGCTTTTGAAACTGAGACTATAAAGCCATCAGGCTTCCAGGGTATGATATCTAAACTGGAAGAAGAACATCTCCCGCTTTGCAAGTGATCAAAGAGCTACGAATATTTGTATCATGACCCCCTCGATCCAGAAAATTGCCATTGGGGGCGTCACCGGCACAATCGGAACATTCCTCACTTCGGCTCTTCTCGCGAAGAAGCGCTTTACTATCACCGCCATTTCGCGCAACAACTCCAAAGCGAACATTGCGGCCGGGGTACAAATCGCACGCGTCGACTACAACGACCATGACTCCATCGTTGGCGCACTCAAGGGTCAAGATGTGCTCATCATCACAACTTCCGTCTTCGCACCAAAAGACACATCTGCAAAGCTCATCGAAGCCGCCGCCGCCGCCGGTGTACCTTGGGTTCTTCCCAACGAATACGGAATGTACAATACCGAAGAAGCCGCAAACGACACTATCGGCACAGGCAAAAAGGAGGATCGCGAGCTCGTCGAATCTTTGGGTGTATCGTCTTGGATCGGTATCAGCTGTGGCTTTTGGTACGAACACTCGCTCTCCAATGGCGAACTGTTCGGAATCGACATCAATAATCGCAAGGTCACGTTTTTCGATGAGGGGAAACAGAGATTGAACACTTCTACCTGGCCTCAGGTTGGTCGCGCTGTTGCGGAAATTTTATCATTGCCAGTAAATGCGACTGACGAGCAGAAGACCAAGGCCACGCTAAGCTCATATCGCAACAGTATGGTGTACGTGTCATCATTCACCGTGAACCAGAGAGAGATGTTCGCGTCGGTGAAGCGAGTCACCGGCTCGACTGACGACGATTGGAAGATGGCGTATGAACCAGCAAAGCAACGCTACGAGAAAGCTTGTGAGGATTTGGAGAAGGGAGATCGTATCGCTTTTGGTCGTAAGTTGTATGCAAGATACTTTTACGACGACACTGGGCTGTTTGAGAAGCTTCACGGGCTGGACAATGAGAAACTGGAACTGCCAAAGGAGGATCTGGATGAGTTCACAAAAGAGGCAACTAAACTGGCGCAGAACGGGTTCTGGGCGAAGTATGGACAACGCTGAATAGCTGGGGTCTAAGCCAAAATTGGTATCCTCAAGGTGGATCTTTTCGTAATTGAATTCTTGCCATTTCTTGTGTCCACAAGACATCGTCGTGGTTCATCTTAGTCGGTATCGCTACTATCATAGGATGTGAACGTCGATCTGCGACCGCTGTGTCTGACTCTCATATGACTGGCAAGGCTTTGCTCTTTGAAGCATCCAGAGTAGCAACTGCGACACATTAAAACCCCACAAGTTATGCTAGATTCGTTATTGCCCCGCGAAGTATCTTTGACTAGGTCGTAATGTAGAAGGATCGGCAAGTCATCGTGTGGATGTTGTTCTCTTGCGTGTCTGGACAGCTGAGTCGACAGGGTAAATCGCTCGTCGCAGCCATCACTACTGCACCAGTACCGGCCAGTTTCAGATGAAGTCTTAGACCGGGAGTTCGTCGCACAATGCGACCGTACGCCGAGCGATACACGAGTGGGTGATGAAGATCCTGAGCCCCTTCGGCTATGCTCGTATATTCTTGCTGAGTCAGAATTACGTATATCCGTCTGGATTGTTGTGGAACGTTGATGCCTCGCCAGGTTATCAGATGACAGGCGCGTTGCATTGCGTGCTTTGTCGTTGGAACGTGGATTACGGAGCTGATCTAGAGAGCTCAACGATGACCGTCGACTATCTCGTTTACTATGACCCAAATCGTCTCCATCTGTAGTGTCAGTTATCGCTATTATGGGTGTGGCCCGCGAAGACTGTTCGCGATACACGTCTGCCTTTGCCCTATCAGGCTTATAGCGACGAATTTCATGCGTTGTAGAACCTTGCTGATTAGATGATAATGATACGTGGCTTCCAGTGTCCACCTGGTCTTTGCGGGGCTTCCTAGGTAGCGGTGAAGAACTTGATCGTTTCTCCGCCGCCGAATTTGGGTTCGTAGAGGTATCTTTTTGACTACGACTTGTAGCATCTGATATAAGGCCTGTTGGAGTGGAGTTCGGAGTGCGCGGGATGGCTGAAGATTTCGTTCGCATGGAAGGTTGATCTTCTCGAGTCTTCACTGGGTTACTTTTTCCATGTGAGCTTCGTCGGGACTCTGGTGGTGGCTCAGGCGCTTCCGCTACCGAACGGGCCTGTTGCTTCACTTCAGAGTGCTCTTGTTGCTCTGGACCAATTGAACGATTCTTGCGACCATGTTCTACGCCGTTACTGCGCACATCTGAAGGCAGAGTGCTGGTATCTTTGGCACAAGCAGGACGATTCTTGTCTTTGTACGCATTGGATGAGTTGGCAGTCTCTGATCGCCCCTCACGTTGATTATCTCTGGCTACACGAGAATTTGACTTCGCGGGCCTTTCAACTTCTTCCAACGGCGCAGACTTTGGACGATCCTCGGGGCTACCGGCCTTGGGGATTTGTAAGCGAGGGGCCAGAGGCGGCTTGCAACATGATCCGAAGAGACTATGACTCCATGCACCATTCTCGAGATGCCAGAAGCTCTTCTCGTTGCTCATCCAGTCGCGCACTTGCTTTATCGTGGGGCGTTTCGACACATCATAAGTCATCATCCAGATGACCCCGTCTGCAAGCTTTGACTGTGTTTCATCATCGATCTTTTTGAAGGGCTTCATCCATGTTTGGATACGATCAATATTGGCCTGATACGACCAGCCTTCCTGCTTCTGTACCCAAGGGCCAGGGGAGTCAGCCCGTGAAACCTGCAGGATGCGGAATTGCATCTCGAGATAGGTGCAACCTAATGCAAAAATATCCTCTGGATAACCATGTTTTGTAAGATTGGTGCCATCAGGCCCTTCTCTGATCGCTCGGTCTCTTTCTGGTGAATGGTACTTCACAGTAATCTTGTCTTCGCCCCAAGTCGATGTCGTTCCAAGCTCCACCTCTTTTGAACATCCAAAATCGGTCAGCCAAAGTCCGTTCTTAGACAATAGAAACTGGGCAGGCTTGATATCTCTATGCCGAATAGACTTAGAGTGCAGCCATGCTACAGCGGCCAACATGCAACCAAAACTTTGTTCAAGTCGAGTTTTGCATCGCCGCCGGATGGACCTCATTTGATCCAATGAATAGATGTCGCCCAGCGATTTGCGATTGATCACAGCCAAGATTATATCCTTGTCGAACTCCCATTGCCCTCTTTCATCAGAGTCTGGTAGATTTGTGTCTCTGAGGCGCCCGATCCATGCACTGAGTTCGTCGATGTTCTCAAGCACCATTCTGAGATCGCAGTAAGCAAGCGGCCATATCAACATGCCAATCTCGAAGTATCCGTTTCTTTTCTCTTCATAAAGATATGATCCGACCAGGCCTACCACGTGACTGTGACGTGATTTTGTTATTCGTTCCAGCATCTGAATTTCCTCTTTCTGTTTCTGGAAGACATTTGCTTGCCTGGATCGTAGTGTCTTCACAGCTAGAGGGACTTCCTCCAGCATAGTCTCGTGAATGAAGCTGTGCCCACCATTCCCGCGGAATGTTCCGTGCTCGACAGGTACCGGATCGCTCCTCTTCAATACTAATGGTTTTTTGCCCCATTCTCGTTGCCACGCTTCGGCAGCTTGTTTAAACATGGCCTGAGTTCGAAATTTGCAGACCGCGATTATCTGCTAGATCGACACGAAAATTGTGTATCGAGAAGCGACGAAGACGATACAATGTCAGCATTCGGAGGGGTATTACCGGTCAGCCTGTTGCAGCACGGTCATCGTGGCCCCCACCGATCCTTCGTTGCTTGGCGCGCATGCTTGTCGCGAATCTGCCCCAGGTACTGCTTACTATGCATTGAAAGAGGACTTCATAGACTGAGTTTTTCCAGTAGCATCCCGACATATACTTGCTGCAGCGGTCCTCGGATGACGAGTGACTTCGAAACTCGATTTCCCCTTGATCCCTAGGAATTTCGCTGGAAGCCATTCCAGTCAGGTAAATATTCATGCGTATCCTCTAGTTCCGGGAGCCACTAGTAATGTTTATTTTTGAGTGTTTACATCAGTGCCGAGGTCTGATGATACTGATCTCTGAACAGTTGGCTAGGTGGCATAAGAAGCTGGATGGCCGGACTGTCGACAAAATCTTTGATACAGGTAAGGAAGAGGACAGGTGAAGCAGAGCAAATTTCTTCTTCATTTGAGCCAGCTTTGAGTAATTCTGTAACAACCTGTTTGCGACATTTCGAACCAGGACCTGGGAAAACTATTCGACGCGCCACCCGCCGACCTGCGACAACATCAGAAACTGCCGAGGCGCTCGAAACCATCCTAGAATAGAAATCTACACACGCAAGAAAAGTTGTCTGGTGGTGATTCTCTGGGTGCAGGCTCAGGTGCAGGCCCAGGTGTTGCTGGTACTGTCTGGCAGGGAGGCGGGGCAAGCGCACGCTCAAGTCGGCTCTTCGCGTCATCACCACACAAACGACAACAACAACAGTGCGCATGGCACTATGAATTCATTCAAACCCCATCATTGCATGGATAATCCCAATACTAATCTGCTACAAAGAATCCCGGCCATTCGTACCCACATGAGGATGCACCCAAATGAGGTCGCACTTATACTGGAATGAGACCTATAACGTGTGCGGTGATAGTAAGCTTCTGAAAGGAACGAATGCTTCAAGACTGACCTCCACTCCAAGTTTAGGATCTCCTTTCTGCTACGAGAACGACAATGCTAGCGAAGAATGCGATCACCGTTGTAGACGACCTCGTCCAGGAAGACTCATTGTCCAAATTCGCCAGACCGTTCATGTCTATCATCAACAGCTCAATAATTGTGTGACCATATCTTTTGCAACATGGAGGTCGTGGAGTTTGTGTATCAACACACAATTTTCAATTGCGATAATCTGATGTTCTAAGTGAGGCGTTGCGTCTTTCTGTCAACAGTCCCAAACAATTGCTTTCACGGCTCTCAGTTGTCCGATGCGCGAGGTATGGAAGATCCTTTACCGAAAATTTGAAATGTCCGCCTGCCAAGGATAAGCAGACATCCGATCTTAGCACAGCTTATGTGAGACGACGTGTGGTCATTCGTGAAAGCATTTAAGGCATTGTGAGTCCCAAAGACTCCTGCCAAATTATACCCGCCTGAACAATATGCTGCAGCCATACGTTCATTCATTCTATCGCATCTGGTTCACCATTGTGGACCCAACGGTTCTCTTCTTCACGGTACTGGCATGCGTCATCTCTCCTGCTACTATCCTTGAAACCGTGGTGCCTTCATCTATCGAAGCATACAACCCGCTGACTCACGGACCACTTCTACATCAGTCTGCTGCGCTATATGGCTTCTGTGGTATTATCTACGGAGTGTTGTTACGCGTGTCTCCTGATCCTAAAATTTGGAGGATCGTGCAGGCGGCGACGTTAGGCGTTGATATCTCACTCCTTTCTACGCTGTTCAACCTATTAAGACTGCAAGACAGGGCTGATATCGGCGCTTGGCATGGTGGCGATTGGTTTAACATGTTGTTCACGGTTTGGGTGGCGCTGATCAGGATTGGATTTTTGCTCGGCATCGGCGGGGACGAGAAGGCTACAAAAAAGACCCGTTAAGCAAATATCACGCAACAAAACTCGAATAGCTTGAACAAGATTACATTGTGTCATGGAGAAAATGCTTCACTCGATAAAAGTCTACCCAGAACAAGAGAATAGGCTCACCGCTTTTGCTCAAACTGTAAATTTCTCCTTGTTTTCCTCGGCCGCATCCTCAGCAATCTTTGTAACCTTGGCTTGTCCGATTTCCTCAAAGATATCAAAGCCCCACCTTGATTGTTGGTTGAATCTCTTGTGCTTCTCCAACCCGGTGAGCTTCTCGTATGCGTCCTGAGGCAGCTCCTGTACTTGTAGATTGCTTTCTATCCTGTGCGGTGTAACGCTCTTAGGCAATACAACGTGTCCATGTTGGATTCCCCAGCTTGCGAGCAGCTGCCCGCCGTCAAGACCCAATTGCTTTCCGACTTCGCCCACTAACGGGTCATCGACAGTGCGTGGCTCTCCGGTTTGGTTGTTCCCAAGTGGTGAGTACGCTTCGATAAGTATGTTCTTGCTCTTGCAGTAGTCGAACAGAGAAGGCTGCTGCAGATAAGGGTGGACTTCGATTTGATTGACGGCAGGGACAATGCTAGTCTTGGACAATAGATCGTCAAGTCGGTTGATGGTGAAGTTGGAGACACCGATAGCGCGAACTTTGCCCGTAGCGAGGAGTTTCTCCATAGCCTTGTATGTCTCGGCAGGGTCGATATTGATGAGGTCGAAAACGCCACTCTCGCGCAGAGGGAACCATTTGCCTGACTCACCGTTGAACGCACTGCTTGTTGTTAGTCAAATACCTATTGATCCAATAAGATCACTTACACAGGCCAGTGCATCAAGAACAAGTCAAGATAATCAGTACCAAGATCTTTCAAGCTCTTGTCCAGGGCAGCTTCAACATCCTTGGGATCATGCTTCGTGTTCCAGAGCTTGCCGGTGATGAAGACTTTTTCGCGGGACACACCACTCGCGCGTATACCCTCACCAACCTCGGCTTCATTTCTGTAGATGGCTGCGCAGTCGATGTGACGGTATCCAGCTTTTAGTGCTGACTCAACGGCGCGCTCAACCTCGCCAGGTTTCGCCTGCCATGTACCGAAGCCGACAGCAGGGATTTGAGCTCCAGTATTCAGGGTGAAATGTGTTGGAAGCGGCATCTTGTGTTACTCGGCCGGAAAATTGGTTCGAAAATGAGAGCAAAGTTCGCGTAGAAGTATGATGAGTGCACTGGAATGACCGCGAAAGGACGATGTGAGGTCCATAGTCAGGGACAGAGGCAGCATTTTGAATGAGGTAAAATTCCAAACTGCTGTAGTTTCGATCCGGGCTATGTTAATGATCCGTTATGGTTGTGAACATTGGCCGGAAAAGGCGGGGAAAGGCGGCCGAAAGCAAGCCGCTAAGGTTGAGCCCCTGACCCTCGACCGTCTTCATGCGGGGTTGTAGGAGCGGGTAGAGTGGCAACCAACGCAACCTTATCAACTCCACAATAACGCTGGACACGCGCACGACCTGTTCTCACGCCTGAAGCGGGCGATCGAGGAAGCTTAACCGCGGGTGGTTCGACAATCACACCAAACTTGCCATTTTGGGTAGCTTATTGTTGGGCCGAGATCGGGCTCGGGTTTGGCGGATTTCCTCTTCACTGGCTGCCCCGCAAGCTGATCATTGACACCTCCACAAGCCCCCGGCATGGCCAACACAAGGCAGATAACGCCTCAACGGTCGGTTTCGCGGTCTCCAGTCGCTCCGGATATCATACAGTCGGGTCACGGAAATGTTATCCCTCAAAAGCGCGCTTCTGACGGTCTTCATTACCGGCAGAAGACGAAAGTGACCCGGGCTTGCGACATATGCAAAGCAAAGAAGGCCAAATGCTCAGGTGAGCAGCCGTGCCAGACCTGTAATCGGCGAGGACTTGACTGTCGATATGACGCAGTCTACGCACGAGGGAAGGCTCCTGAACCCCGTCGCGTGAGACAAGCAGTCGTGAATATCGATGCGCCACAGTCAATGCCAACACAATCAACACGTATCGCTCGTCCCGCTTTGTTACCCACAATACTCGATACTGTCGAGGGGCAAAATACACGACCCATATCTACTACTGGAGACCAAAGCAGCAATGAGAACGACGAAGGTCCATCTGATTCTAACAGTCTCGATGTTTTGGCGACCATGGCAACCCGACACCATGAGACAGTTCCCGAGGCTCCTTCACGGGGCTCACCAGGCCTTGAAGTAGCCGGCCAGTATTCGGATACAACGTCTGGTCTTTCTTTCCTGCACCGAGCTTGGCGTCGAATCTCTAATGGCGAGAGCAGTAAGATCATGGGCGGCCAACTAGGCTGTGCCGATGACAACCAACTACTTGCTCGCGCTGGTGACAAGCCGTTCCATCGCCCGGGTCATGTTCGTATACCACCCCTGGATCGAGGTCGCGAGCTACTGCGGCTGTATTTCGATGTTTGCATCGCAACGTATCGACTCCTTCATAGACCCACAGTTGAATCGTGGTTCGATACGGTTTTGAACAACTTCACATCAAGTCAAGCGCTACCCACAGGTCTCGGTCATGCGAAGACATCTATTGTGTTATGTGTCCTGGCTGTTGCGTGCATCCACGAAGAAAGAGCTCGAGGCGAGAGTGGTCTATCGCCTGCCACGGGAATTGCGGTGACAGCACAAAGCGATGAGTTGTTCTGCGAGGCCCTTCACTTGACTGAAACTGAGACGGGATATCCGAAACTTGAATCTGCGCAAGCTCGACTGATCCAGGTGCTTTACCTATTGATGTCATCAAGATTCAACCAGGCATGGTACGCTTTTGGCCACGCCTTGCAGGTACTTTCTGCTCTAGGCTTGCATAGGCGCGAGGATCGAAAGCGACCCTCCCCAGTCCAACGGAAAGACTATATTGAAGAGCAAGGCAAGAAGCGAACCTTTTGGGTTGCATATACGTTAGACAAGTACCTTGGCGTTATCTTTGGACGTCCGCGACACTACCACGACGACGATATCGACCAAGATTTCCCTGATGCCGTCAACGATGAAGACATGACCTCGACTGGCTCACGTGAGAGCGACAATGATTGCCATATCGAATCTCTGATATCGCACGCCAAGCTGGCGCAGATCGCAGAGAGGATTTCTAGAGAAGTCTACTCCATCAAGTCAATACCCGACGACGAGCGGCTGGCTGCAGCTCATCGGCTTGGATCTGAGCTACGGCAGTGGAGGGCATCGCTTCCTCCATTCTTAGGTGCCATTAATCCAAGCAGCCTCATTCCAAGTTTCCGCAGGCAAGCTATGGCTTTGCGCATGTCATACTCACATGCTGTTATGCTTGCACACCGCCCATTTCTGTTGAAGAATACCGTGCGTCACAGCGACGACCTGAGACGCCTTGCAAGGGAAAGCATCACTGAGTGTATCAAAGCTGCTCAGTCAGTACTGGAAGCTGTCGACCGAATGGCTAAGGAGGGGCGTCTCTTCCACGCTTTTTGGTGGACACATTACGTTTGCTTTTGCGCTTTGGTGGTAGTTTACGTGTGGGCAATTCAGGAAAGCAACAATAACCCCACTGTTGCAGAACGCCGCAAGATTCTCGACCAGGCAGAGAAGTGTTTGAATCATCTTGCTCAAGCGACGGCCACTAATTCACCGTCAAGAAGCTACAGCATCATCTTACAAGAACTACGAACAGAGGCCAAGAGGAAGACAGCGAGAGCTATGCAGGAACCAGCACAAATTGCAAGCACGATGGCCACTGTTGCTAATGGCCCTGATGCATTGCATGCTCGATTGGACTTACCAGACGGAGAAACGATAGAGGATGCAGCTGTTGCACAACTCTGGCAGCCACTGTTTGGCAGCCCCATTGATGCGTCCAATCCAGGACTGCAAAATTTTCTGGACGACTGGCAGACAACCGATTGGCTCGATCTCGACTCCTCAGCTTTTGCTTCTCTCCCAAGCTATACTGACGATGCACTGACATGGATAGGTGGGGGCTGATACCCGGTTGTTTATGCGCGCTGATTAGAGTTTTGTGTCGTTATAACAAACCTATACTTGATGTCAATCTCTGATTGGCGTAAACCGACTTTCACGGCATCACCAATGGGACTACATAGGAGTGTGGTCGAGTGTTCAAGTCATGAATTCACGCAGTACAAATGTGTTCGTCATTTTTATGAGCGAGAACTAGTTCAAAATGAGTATACGCTCGACTTGCAGCGAATTTCGTCCTTGACCATCCGCAACATCCCCCCATCACGGATGCAAACCTGTAATTGCCAGCTATCGTCGACGACGAAGCCATGACCGCAAACAAGTCCTATACAGAATCACGGAACGGCATCTTTTCTGTAAGAAATCTCTAATCTTCACTGCAACTTTCGCTACTTGATCAGATACCGTGTTGTTGCCCTTCTGTACCACGATCAGATGTGTGCAAGTTACTACGTTGTTTAGTCTTTGTGTGTTCTTGAGGGCCAGACTGAACTCTGCACTGGAGAAACTCGATTGTGTTCTTTCAATTGCACTTCTTCACTTCAACATTGCTGGTTTCGGAATATTGTCTATAAGAACGCTTTTGTTGACATAACAAAGCAATAATACTATCCGTAAGATCTTATAACGACTATCCCCTCTCTGCTAACATCATCCTTTCTCCTCAGAGACTACAAGGTGTATTTGAATAAGGGTGACTTGTCACCCAACTCAAGAAGCTGCCTGTCAGTGTACTTGCTCCTGATCTCATGTTCGTCCAGTTTGGCTTTCTTGGAATTGCCCCATTTGTAGGACGCTTCTAGCAAGAATGCGACAACGAATCCAGAGGCACCGAAGGCGAGAGACAAACCAAAACCTGTGTTGTACTTGGGTTTCTCTGACTCAAGGTACATATAACTTCCTACCACACCGCCGATGTTGCCAACGCAGATGTTGAAAGCGACACCAATAGCACGGCGAGAGCTAGGCGCTAGATTGTTGGCTGCCCAGGAGCTTCCAGCAGGTTGCACAGGGTAGATACCAATGCAAGTGAGGATGATGGCGAAGAAGGAAGGACCGAGGTTGGCGCGAAGATTACCCTGGAAGCCGATGATGATTGAGTAACCAATAGCGATCAAAGACAGTGGAATGGCGACGAAAGGCAAGCGCCAGTAGAATCTGTCAGATAGACGGGCGAAAACGATTGAACTGATGGCACCACAGACGTATGGCGGCACGGTCATGAGCTGAGCATTGGTGTTGCTGAAGCCCATGCCCTTGGTGATCGTAGGCAGAGTGAACTTTGTTCCATAGGAGCAAGCGGAGATACAAAGCAGAATATATGCTTGCATGTAAAGCCTCCAGTTTGTCAAGACCATCTTCAAGTCGTGCCAGCGCAGCTTGTCCTCCTTCTCGTCGGCGAAGTTACCACCATCCTTGATGAACTTCTGCAGTTCCAGGAAGCGGATCTCATCTGGCTCGAGCCACCTACCACTCAAAGCTGGAGAGTCGATGAGCAGAAAGAAGCAAGAACCGCCAAGCATCACTGTGACGATGCCCTCGAGAATGAAAATCCATCGCCAGCCCTCATAGCCTCCGACGCCGTCCATATTGGCGATGGCAGCGGCAAGGAGACCACTGAAGGCACCGGAGAGCGCTGAAGCACAATAAAAGTATGAAATTCGTGTCGCCAGATCCTTGGGCATGTATCAGTAGGAGCATAAGTAGACGGCACCCGGAAAGAAACCAGCCCTAATGATGTGTCAGCTACAAAACCGGCAAATCGGCTGGCATATGCTTACTCAAAAACACCAAGAAGAATCCGAGTGGCCAATAGACCAGCGAAATCCTTAACAACACCCATACAGGTCATTATGACACCCCATACGACGATCAGGATACCGAGGTAGACTGAAGGGCGCTTAAACTTCTTGAGAAGCATATTGCTCGGTACCTCAAGTAGAATGTATGGCACAAAGAAGACCGATAGAACAACGTTCCACTGAATGTTGCTAAGGCCTAGGTCTTCGACCATGCCCTCGATTTTGGCGTTCTGCAAGTGGTGAGTACAAGACCAGTGGAAGCTGTGTGCTATGCACTTACGCCGATGTTCGCTCTGTCGATATGAGAGATGAGGTAGAGGATAGCCAGCATAGGCACCAATCGGACGTCAACCTTGCGGATGACCTTCTTCCTCTTCTCCTCTGAATAGTTGGTGTAGAAATCTGCATCCTCTGGATGGAGCCCAAGAACCTGGAAATTGTCGATCTGAACGATCTGGTGCGGCTTTGCATCGTTGAGGGACTCCGATTTCTCATCAACGTACGAAATCTCATTTTTATCTAAGGCCGCCATGATCTCTGGTCGATATTTGAGAACTCAAGTTATGGATGTCAAGCGAGTATCAGCGGACGAATGCCGTGCAAAGCTCGCTGGGTTGCTTGGGATGAGGGTTGCACAGTTTGTCCGGGAGCGATGATCTTATAGAGCTTGCGCGACCCGATGCAAGTAATGGACTGGGGTAAGTGGATTTGACCATGCGGAGAACCCATGCGTTCGGACCTTCCCTAGCTTGTTCTGGGCCGAGATGTGGAGGTGGACGTTGCCTCACGAGGACACGCTAGCCCTCGGGGTTTTGCATCGGCAACGAAGAGAACGCGGTAGCGCGCCGGATATTACGGATTTCGTCGCGGCGGGAAACGGCACCTGATCGAGAACTAATCAGATCATAATCCGTCTTCTAATCCGCCAATTAGTCTATGCAACTTCGCAGCCGAATTCTCCACACTTTCGTACTTGCCGGGTAGAGTGCAATCAGAACGCCTTTCATACTAAAAAGAGGCCTTCAGCCATCATGGCTTCTTTAGCCAACTCGATCGTATGCTACCTGCTGTTTGTTACGACGGTCTACCACAATCATGGCGCCAGCACAGATAGCATTGCCCGCCACTCTTTCATCCACTACATCGAAAACCATCACAGCAACCGTTGAGCGTATCGAGAAGGCCGACGATGCACCTATTCAGACAGTTGACGCTCTAATACGGCACCGAGCTCGTACCTTTCCCCATGCCACAATTGTCGCATACCCAAGCTCGGGAGTCGACTTCGTTGACTACTCCATGCAGCAGCTCGACGTGTTCGCCTACCGAGCCGCAAGGCACTATCAGACCTTCATACCTACTAGGCAAAGTTCAAAAACGAAGCCTACTACCGTAGCATTGCTTGGGCCCAGCAATTTCGAGTATGCCGTTACCATGCTCGCTCTTACCAAGCTCGGCCACACGGTGCTCTTCTTGTCTACAAGGATCTCACAACTGGCTATCGAGTCCCTGATTGAGACAACCGGTGCGACATATCTTTTGGCAGATGCACGGTTTCTACAAATCGCTGCCGATGTCCAGGCGAACATGCCATCTGTCTATGTGGAGGAGATCGCGAAACAAGCTGTCTTCGACTTCCCGATCGAGGTACATGCCGACACTCGCCTGGATCATCAGCTGGATCACAACGTTGAAGCGTCCAACAATGTATACATCATACACTCAAGTGGTAGGTGCTGTCTCATGTATACACAAGTTCTCAACTAAATTCCTCGCAGGCTCCACTGGGCTGCCCAAGCCCATCTACCAGCCTCAAAAAAGCTGTATTGCTAATTACGGTATTCATATGGATATGAAAGCCTTTATAACATTGCCATTGTACCACAATCATGGCATCTGCAATTTTTTCCGAGCCATCTACTCTGGAAAGTCGATTCACATCTACAACGCAGATCTGCCGCTTACGCAGCAATATCTGACTTCGATATTGCGCAAACACAAGTTTGAAATCTTTTACGGTGTTCCCTACGCTTTGAAGCTACTTGCAGAGACAGATGAGGGTATCACATTATTGCGACAGCTCAAAACTGTCATGTATGGTGGTAGCGCTTGCCCGGACACATTGGGTAATCTTCTTGTCGACAACGGCGTCAAGCTTGTTGGTCACTACGGAGCGTAAGTCGGTTCACTGCTTTGCAAAGGCACTACTGACTCCAATGCAGCACCGAAGTCGGCCAGTTGATGACGTCCTTTCGCCCCGACGGCGACAAAGCTTGGAACTACGTTCGCGAATCACCAAAACTTCAGCCTTTTCTAAAATGGATTCCGCAAGGTCCAAATCTGTATGAGTGTACTGTGCTGCCGGGATGGCCATCCAAAGTGGCGTCCAATCGACCTGACGGCAGCTACGCTACAAAAGATCTCTTTGAGCCTCACCCAACGATCGAGAAGGCTTGGAAATACGTCGCACGTCTCGATGATACCATTGTGCTGGTGAATGGCGAGAAGTTTAATCCCGTCATGATGGAAGGAACGATTCGCTCGCACAAAGCTGTTACGGAGACAGTGGTGTTCGGTACTGCTCGTCCGTACCTAGGTATGCTTGTTGTTCCGAGTCCGGCAACTCAAGACCTGTCAAGAGATGAAATCATCGATCAACTTTGGCCTGTAATTGAAGATGCAAACCGGACAGCCGAAGCCTATGCCAGGATTACCAGACACATGATCCAGGTCTTGCCACACGATTGCCAGTTTCCCCAGACTGACAAGGGAAGCATCATCAGGCAAGCGTTTTACAAACAGTTTGCTCTAGACATAGAAAACGCATACGACTTGGCAGCGACGGCACAAGGGGATCTGAAAGCATTTGAAATCCCTGAGCTCGAGGCTTTCGTTCGCTCTGTTGTTACGAGGTCTCTTCCGCAAGCAGAAGACATCGACCGAACTGCCGACTTCTTCTCACTCGGACTAGATTCATTGCAGTCTATTCTCATCCGTACAGATATTCTCAAGGCTGTCGATGTCGGCAACAACAAGCTCGGCCAAAACGTAGTGTTTGAGTACCCTTCCATCGCCTATTTAAGTGCACATCTGCACAGTCTGCGCACTGGAGCTACAGAGAAGCACACACCAGTTGAAGAAGCCATGCAAGATCTTCTCACCAAATACAGCAACTTCAGGCCTGTTCAGAAGCGAACTGTAGTTCTCACGGGTACTACTGGCTCACTCGGCGCCCATGTGCTTGCTCAACTAGTCGAACGCTCCGACATTGAGACCGTGCACTGTCTTGTCCGCGCAAAGAACAGCCAAGATGCCACACGACGTGTTACACAGTCGCTTCTTCAGCGCAAGATCTACCACTCTCTACCTCTGGCGGCACGTACGAAGATCAGCGCACTGCCTTCCGACTTTTCAGATATTCATCTAGGCTTGTCCGCAACAACTTACGATGCAATTGCTGAGAGGGTGACCAACGTCATTCACTGCGCATGGGCCGTCAATTTCAATTTGGGCCTTCAATCTTTCGAAAAGGACTGCATCGCCGGCGTGAACCATCTCATCAGTCTTTGTCTCGCAAGCTCCGCGAAGGGTAACGCGACCTTTGACTTCTGCTCCTCCGTCAGTACTGTCGCTCGATGCCCAGAGCTGGCAACACCCGAGCAAGTCTCGCAATTCGAGTGGGCTCAGGCAATGGGCTACGCGCAGAGTAAGTGTGTCGCAGAGAACATCTGTGTCGCAGCTGCGCAAAAGGCGGGTGTCAAAGCCAGGGTCCTTAGAGTTGGACAAATCGTCGCTGATACTGTTCATGGCGTATGGAACAAAGATGAGGCTATTCCTCTCATGATGCAATCAGCGCTCACGATTGGAGCCCTTCCCAGACTACAAGAATCACCTAGCTGGACACCAGTCGACGTCATTGCCCAAGCCGTTTCCGAGATTTCTCTTAGCAACGCTGAAACAATCGTCGCAAATGTCACCAACGCGAAGACCTTCTCGTGGATAAACGATCTTCTCCCTGCATTGCGACAAGCTGGCGTAAAGTTCGACGAGGTGGAACCAAAAGAGTGGGTTGAGCGTCTGCGCAACTCAAACAACGACGTAGTTGCCAACCCTACTTTCAAGCTTGTTGAATTCTTTGCTTCTAAGTACGATAAAGAAACATTTGGCCCATCGAGGACCTACGACACTGCAGTTGCGCGTGCGTGGTCGCCTGCTCTTGAGAATGCGCCAGCACTTGATAACGCTTTCGTTAAGACCTTCGTCACTCAGTTCATGTCAAATGCTTGGAAGAAGCCCTCGACTGGCACTGTGGAGAGTGCAAAACAGGTTATCGTTGTGGCCGGACCCTGCGGTAGTGGTAAGTCCACAGTCGCAAAACGTCTCAGCGCCAACCTGAAGGCACCATTCATTGAAGGTGACGAATTGCACTCCTTCAACGCCGTTGAGCAGATGGCTTCTGGGCTTCCACTTGGAGACGACGACCGTGCACCTTGGCTTGACAGACTGAGCAAGCGCGCTCTCGAGACGGTCAACGAATTGGGTTACGAAACGGTCATTGTGTCGTGTTCAGCGCTGAAAAAGCAGTACCGCGACAAGTTCCGCGCCATGAAGCAGAAAGGTGTGGATGTCATATTTTTGGATCTCCAGGCGGAGCAGGAAGAGCTTGTCAGACGGATGCAGAGCCGGGACCCTCATTACATGAAGCCCGAGATGGTTGATAGCCAGCTTGCTATTTATGGCGCGCCATCTGTGGATGAGGTGGACGTCTTGCCCATCAATGCTGGCAAGGGAGTCGAAGATGTCGTTGAGGAGGTCGAGACCCTCTTAAGAATGGTTGGTATCTAGACTACACGTGTTCATGTCACTGGGTCGGGTACAATCAGCTGGGCGAGCATATCATGATGGTGCCATCTAATTATTTAGTAGAACTCTTCGTTTTTGAGCCAGTGTGACTTCATCATATTTTTTTGGGAAAGCGAAGCAGTTATCCAGGGAATCTTATTACATATGGACCTAAGATCTAGAGTCTTATGGCCACTTCAAAGATATCTAATAAAGATATTCAATCAATGCGATAACCGTCATCCACAAACCTACAGATCCAAACGACTTGTCTAAGTCCGGGTTGTGCGTAACACATCTAAACCAGCAATAAATCTCTCCTTCTGTGCTGTATTGTCCTCCTAGCCACGCATATCGCTCAACGGAAGACACATCATCAGGTCATCCATACGATCAACATGATCGAATTTTCCAGTGTGGAATCACTTGCTTCAGGCTAAGTGGAGTATTGCAGCTCTTTTGCGTCTTGGCAGGTGTACGATAAGATTTCCCACAGTCTCGAAGATGGACTGGTGGTGCTGAGACGCGGAGACGACAAGCGCCAACTCACAGCAGAGGCTTTGAATGCAACTCAAGCGAGCGTGTATAGTGGCTCCCACCTCTTGTAACCCTATTTTGAACACCGGTCCGTCCAAGACAAGATCTCGCAGCAGCCAGCGTAGGATAAAATTGCATGGCCTCACCTCGCATTGAGGGTTAACATCGAGGCGAGCTTGCATGCTGTCAGCAATCATCTCGAGCAGTGTTTGGTTCTCCATTGGTGACCAACGGGTGTAAGATGTCGATGCTCCAGGAGCATGCATAATGGTTGAGTTTTGTGAAGTTTCTATTTGATTTCGAGAGAAGATTGGTAATGATCCTCCTTTCAAGCTTGCCATGAAGGGCTTTTACTGATGCTACGCCACTCCTCCAAGATCGTTTACCCTCACAAGTTACGAGTGGAAAGCTATTCCAAATGCATCACTCAAAGACACTTGGTCGTCCAGTCTCGGACAATGTCTTGAATAACGCCATCAACAACACTTGCGACATCATACCTCTCAAAGTTCTTGCTCATGGCTTCGGCTTTGTGCTTGTGCGATGCGTCGGCCAAAACCTGTTCAATACCAGCGCGAATGTTCTCCAAGCCAGGACTTCGACCACCGACATGTACACCGACACCAGACCACTGTACAATTGCATTGGTGACTGCTTTGTCCTGGCCTTCACCACCAACAACGAGAGGTACGCCGTGTTCAAGTGCTTTGATGACGGCGCCATAACCACCATTGTTGACCAGAACATCGACCTATGGTTTGTCAGTGAGCCAATTTGTCTCACAGCTGGAGACCGTCTTACCATTGGCAGCAGCAAATCATAAGGCACAAATTTCGCAACACGTGCATTGTGCGGCACCACAAGGTTTTTCACGTCAGATGGCTCAACCGCAACAGTGGTCGCGATGACTATCACATCGTCTCTGTGCTTCATCGCTTCCAACGTGGGTAGCACGAGATTTTCCAGGTCGGTCTCTACAGTCCCTTGACTAACTGCGACAATCCTCTTTCCTTGTCTTTTTGCTTCCAATACCTCGCTCCACCAGCTTGGTAGATCCGTACTATCGGCATCTCTCTTTTTGGTGTTTTTCAGGGCACCGAAGTAATGAACTGCAGGTCGAATGTCTCTGCGAGGAAACTCGAACTCAGGCACTCCCAGCAATAGAATGCGATCTGTCACAGAATGCATTGAATCCATGAGATATCGGCCTGTATGGGCTCCATGTTCCTGCAAAGCTTGCCAGTACCATTTGCTAAGCGTGAGAGTCTTATAGTCGTTTTGTTGATCTGCGATGGCTTGCTGATGTACAGCCCTTGCGTCTGGGCCAGTGTGTGGCGCTTTGCCCACATAGAAGGGATAGCTGTCGTTTGAATTCAGTGTTAATGGGTGACAACTGACGACGACACTTGCATCTGGCTTGATTCCAGGAGCTCCAAGCAGAACAGGATGATGGCCGATGACCGGCGTATCGAAGAGGGAGATTAATGGCTTGCTGTCGCCATACTTCTCCCGAAATTCGCGAAAGACTTCCTGCAGAGTCTCATGTCCTGGTCTCATACTGTCAATGAGCGCAACTTTCATGATAAATAGCTCTTGTTCTAAGCCCGGTGGCTTGGACACGTAGGTTTCATAATCCTCGGCACTCATCTTGTCATCACCACCAACGAATGGATGGAAAGCGATCCGGGGATGAAGCTTTTGAACATCTTTCTCGAATAAGCGACCTGTGATGAAGATGATGGGATAGCCAAGCTCCGCAAGAACGACTGCAAGTTTGGCAATTTTCTCGTAATGCGACCAATGCGTGACGGCAGAGACGACTATCGGCGTTTCGGAACGATCAAGGAGCTTTCCAGCGAAGAGACTTGTAAAGATCGACAGTTGTAAATAGCCGGGCAGATAGAATCGCAATGCGACCAGGGCAAAGATTGGCACGATTGCCAAGAGTAACATTCGCTGGTTCAACGCCATGTTGTAATGTGAGATTGTTGAAAATGAAACTTTAGCTGGACTAAATCCCCGACAATACTTTCTTCTTATACCACTTGTTCATGCTTACTGACAGTAGTGCTCACCGCAAGAAAGGTTTGACAACGCAACGTAAAGCCGCTGTGGGTCTAGCGCTGACTGCATATCATTTATCGCTCGAAGAGAGACCATTAAACTGAACGTCATAGCCAAGGCTTACGCTCGGCATCTATCACATGAGTGTTCCCCATGTTTCCCTGCAGGTACAGCAGTCTTACAGGAAAATCGAGGTTGCGGGAAGTTTCAGTAGCGGTACTGGGGCACTGAAGTTGGACATCTGCGGATGATCGTCTGAGTAATAAAGCAGTGCATTACAATTTGAAATGTTGGTTTAATTATGTTGCGAGACAGGAAGAACAACGGTTGAAATGATTAGCGTGAAGCCGTGAATGAATAAATGCAGCTAACCAGCCTCAGTATGTGCCTGAGACTCAACGACGTAAGCAATTTGTTTTGGATGACCATGTAATGATGCCGACAGCTGTTTCACTGGGCAAACACGGCTTGAGCTTCGCGATGTCTATGGAAGGTCTTTCACTGTAGAGCCTTATCCACACCATCTTGATGATTGACGCAGTTGTCTTGCATGTCACTTATACCACCCTTTCCACCTCAAGAATACGCCCCAAATCATTTGGACTTCAGCACCAACAACCAATACTCCAACATGGACGCTGCAAACATACCTGACCCATGCGCTGTCATGCACGTGCGCCCCATCCATAGCCAGCCTCAGAGCCCCTTTCTCCGCCTCCCCATCGAGCTGCGCCTACATGTCTGCAGCTATCTAACACTCACCCTCGACACCCCCGATTGGTACGGCGCCTACCTCTCCTGTCGCCAACTTCAGTCCGACATGCAGGACAAACTACGCCATGACATACACCTCACCAACCTCTCCCTCACTCTCTCCAAAAGGGAGAAGTCCCTTCTCCCACAACTTTACGGCAGCCTTCGCACCGTACGTATCATCCTTCCCATCACCTCAGGCTATCCCCACGCGTTGAGTTCCCTCTACGCGCTACCTCTAAAGGAGCTGCGCATCGTATTCACGAGCGGGCCAAAGGGTCACTTGCCTTCATCCTGGCTCCCGGAACATCGAGGATGTCTTTACCCCATCGAGAAACCTTACGGGGACTTGAAGTCCGTATTCCCTCCATTCATGCCCACGGAACGCTCTTTGGCCAGAAAGGAGCCCGTTGTTGGCGTGACTGTGAACTGCAGGAAGATCACGCTTACGCTCGGGCACTTTGCGGACGTGCCGGGTGGAAGAGCTAAGGTGACGAGTTATGAAAACATCTTGCCGGGCACTGATGTGAAGTATGAGTTTACGGTTGTGCAGGACAAGGATGAGAAGCAGGTGGAGAGGTCGTTTCGGTTCAAGAAGGGGTTCAAGCTCGGTGTGACTAAGCCTGCTGCTGCTGCTGCTACTTTTAATCCTGCCACTACTGCCGCTACTACTGCTGTTGTCCCTGCGACAATTGCTGTCTCTGTCGCAGTACTGTTGCTGCTGCTGTTCTTGCATCATCGGTCTCTTCAATAGATGAGCTTTAGACCTCGATATCGTTGCCACGCAGATAGTGCTCAGGCTCTCTGAAGTTCGGCTTCCTATCTCTTTAAATGGCTGCTAATAAATACACGCGTTTTATCATTGACAAATGATCCTCCAGCTCATCTCTCGTCTACCTTGTTATAGGCGTCTTCCATTGTGACCATGGAATATTCAAATATAGGCAAAGTGGCAAACGATCACAACAAGATAAATTTTATCCTATTCTAGCCCCTACATCACCCCTTCTGAGCCCGCAGAACCCCACATCTCGATCTCCACAGACGCCGCTTTCCCATCCCCATGACAAGCACCTTACTTAGTCTGCACATAGATATCCGAGCTTCCCGAGCTCTGATACCCCTCTGTCGCCACAATCTGATAATAATGCGTGCCCAATTGCATGCCCTGCTGCGCCCAGGCATTGAAATGCGTCTGCATATTGACGCTGCCGCTGTTACGCTTAGACTGTCTGACACTCCAGTACTGCTGGAACGTGCGGGTGCCGTCGATGCTGGGCTGGTTGACGCGCGTGCTGAGCGCGATGTCGTAGACTCCGCCGTCAGTAGTAACGGTGCCCTTGCGCTGCGCGTTAGAGGAGGGATTGTAGGTGCCGTAGGATTCGACGACATAGTATTCGACAAGGGGGTTGCGGGTCCAGCCGTAGATGGCGAGGTA